>APFE030089525.1:34387-48273 GCA_000404065.3 Pinus taeda
TACTCTACCTTACATTCTAATATGCTCCATGACATCTACTTCACATCTCCTTCCATGTTGAGAACATCAAAGCTTTATTCAATTATTCAAAATTACAAAGTGCAACAAAGCTCTCCAAAGCTTTCAAAAGCCATCAAGGAAAAAACTACAAACTCCAAGCTAAAGAACTAACTCTCATAAGCTAAGCTTAAGAACTAACAAATGAAGGAGAGAGATATCGTATTTATACAAAAAGATAAAAAGCCATCTCATTAATGAGAGTCCATGAATCTCTCCCTCTACCTCTAGAGTCCTAATCAAAATAGGAACTCATAAGACACATATCTTTTTAGAGTTACAATACAATTAGGAGATGTGACACATATCCTCATGATCCCATGATTCTTTCCACTCAAATTCGAATTTGGCCTTAGAGTGCCACATAAGGGTCTTCTAGAAGCCTCCTTTCAACCTACACATGTCAACAATCTTAACCATTGGTTAGGTATAAGCTTATGCACATTATTTCCTAATTTTTAACCACAAATTCACTTAAAAGGCTAGAATTAATAAAGATTGGAAAAACATAAATGTGGCCCAATGATAATGAAAGTGGGATAACTAAACCCACCAAGGGCTTCCAGATAATTTTTCCGAGGAAGGCTTTTAGGACTAGTAACTTAGCCCAACTTGCATTAGGACTTCTAGAACGCTTGTCCAAGCAGGGCTTCTCGGAACTAGTAACTCAACACAAACTATAGGAAACATCAGAACCAACCAAAAAAACAATGAAATGAAGCCACAAAACCATGGTTATCCAATAAATCAAAAGGCTAAGCAAATTCACTATCAATCCAGGCAAACCTACATGGCAATAACAAATCATGACCAATAAACCACATGCATATGCCATGCATGACAAAATGAGTGAGGAAAATATACATGCAACTTGGTACTTGCAAGAAAAACCTATTGTAGCTAGCTACTAATCTTGAAGTCCTCTTATGCTTTCCTTCTCTTCATTTTCCTTCTTGCTCCAAAACTCCCAGTATTCCATACTTTCCAAGAGTACTCGAAGAAAACTTTAAATTTCCAAGAGTATGAGAGAGAGAATAGAAAGAGAACTCCAAAACTGAACTCACAAATTTTTTTGTATTGATCTTCAGAAGCTTTTTCATTAATGAGGTCTCTACAGGGACAATTTAGAAGGATGGAAAACTATTTTGAGGTTTAAAAACATTGACGAATCTCACTAGTCCCTAATATGCAAATTATAAAATGTTTATTGATATATTTGTAAAATTATTAAAATTTATAATGATTTTATATATAGTGTCTATATAATGATGGAATTTTTTAAGGTAGAATAATTTTGTATTGTAAAATTTCGGCGAATCATTTTTGTAAAAAATGGAAATTGAAGAATCTTTTTTGTGGAAATAGCATGGAAAATTAGCCTACCTGCGAATATTAGCTCCTAAAATTTTCCATGGGTCAATATTTTCTTCATTTTCTATTATTTTCCTTCATTTTCTTCTAATTTCAATTATTTTTCATAAATAAATGTGCCAACATTTCACTTTGCCTTTCTAAAGCCTTTGCCAATTTCCTTAGCCATTAATTAATCACCATTGATCCCCATCACTATGTTTTCTTCCCAACATTTAGCTTGGAATACGTGCCCCATCAACCGTGGTTATTATTTTTCATTTTCTAACTTTTATTAGATGGAATTTTCGCTAGGGTTTTTACAAAATCCTTCCCCTTGGGTAAACACCATCCTCGGTGTTCAACAACACCTACAACCAACAAGGCTATTGTAAGAAAAATATACTGCACATGGAGATTTATAACTTAGCTCTTTGCAGTGTTTACAAGGATCATCTTGTTGAGAAACAAATCAATCATGAAAACATAACAAGTATAACATCATAATGCCATGACGCCCATACCACTTATTGGAGCTTTATAACATAGCTCATGGTGGTGTTTACATCCATATGCATATGTACACATACGAAACATCACCAAAACATGTACCAAAAAATCCACTCAACCAACGAATAAGGAAGGATACATAGTCTGCATCTGATATGTCACCTCCCTTGTAGCTTCATCGGCCCCAAAGTGCTTCCATTTCACTTGAACGTGCTCGATTGCTCAGCTCTAGAGAATCATCATATTTCTTTGTAAAATACATTGTTGTTTCAACTAGAATTTTCCTTCTAACTCCACCTGCAATACAAACTAGTCAATCACATGATCAACATCTTTAACATACTTCTTAAGCAATGACACATGGAAAACATCATGGACATTCCCTGTCGAAGGTGGTGCAATTTGATAGGTTACTGTCCCAATCCTATCAATAATCCTAAAAGTTCCACAAAACTGCGGTATCAACTTGGCACATGATGAAATATGCAAGGAGCTCTTCTTCATTTTAATGCGCAATTACACTTGTTCACCCACTTGGAACTCCTTGAACAACCTATTCTAATCTGCATAGCTCTTCTTCCTATCCTTTGTTGTTTTCAAATTCTTCTTGATTACTTGCATTTCCCGCTCCATGTCTGCCAACATGTCCGGTCCAATCAACACCCTGTTAACTCAATCACTCCAACTGATGGGAGTATCATAACTCTGCCCACATAATGCCTCAAACGGACTCATCCTCAAGGATTCCTGATAGCCATTGTTATAAGTGAACTCTACCAGTGGGAGTTATTATTCCCACTTCTATTGCTCAAGCATCACATACATCCTCAACATGTCCCCCAATATCCTGTTGACCCTCTCTATACCTACAAATAACTCCTTCCAAAACTTGGAAGTGAACTTCACATCCTTGTCTGACACAATCTTCTTGGGAAATCCATAAAATCTGACCACATCCCTGATGAAGGCTTGTGCTACATCACTCGCTGAGAATGTAGACTTCATTAGAATGAAGTGTGATACCTTTGTCAACCAGTCTGCCAATACCATGACAGAATCATGCTATCTCACTGTCCGTGGAAAACTTGTGATAAATTCCATGGAAATGACCTCCCATTTCCACTCTGGAATCATAATCGGTTGTAGTAGTCCACCTGGATGCTAGCACTCTAGTTTCACTTACTGACCATCCAAGAACCTAGCCACAAACTCTGCTACGTCCCTCTATAAATTCGACCAATAAGAGAATTTATTCACTCATATCTGTGTCTTCTGATATCCTAGGTGACCTAAATATGGTTTTGCATGAAACTCCCTCAAGGTAAACTTCTTGAGTTCACTGTTGTTTGGAACATATATCCATCTCTAAATATAACCAATCCATCTTCCATGAGACAATAGTCCACATCCTGTACACCTGCATTTAGAACTATACTTGTACCACTACATATACCTGTACTTGTACCACTACATGTAGTTGTACCTGTACCAATACCTATACTTATACCTGCACCACTACATATACCTATACCACCACCTGTACTTGTACCCTCCTCTAACCTATGCACAATCTCCATATACTTTTCATCCTATTGACCTGCCTGCAAGATCCTATCGTGTAAATTTTTCCCATAAGAGCTCATGGTTGCTATGTATTTTACCTATATCCTCCTACTAAGAGCACCTACCACCTTATTCTCTTTAACTTTAATATACCTGATCTCAAAGTCGAACTCACTGATCCTTACCAACCACTAAGCATGCCTGCCTTTTAGATTTAGTTTGTCAAATAAATACCGCAAACGAATATGATCACTCATCAATACAAACCTCTTTCCAAGAAGATAGTGCCTCCGCATCTTTAATGCATGTGTAATCACTCCTATCTCAAGATCATGTGTCAGTTAGTTCTACTCATGCTCATTCAGTTCCCGTGACTCATAACATACCACCTATTCATCTTGCATAAGGACTCGACCAAGTCATCTCTTGCAAGCATCTAGACATAATACAGACTGTTTGTTGGATCTATAATCTTTAGTATTGTTGCATGTGTCAACAATTGCTTAATCTACTCAAAACTAGTCACACACTCCTCTGTCCATTCAAAATTCTTACCTTTCCTCTGGAATGATGTGATAGGATAAGTAATCTGCGATAAGTTCCTAATGAAACTCCTGTAATAACCTGCTAACCCCATGAAAGATCTTACCTCATCCGCATTCTTGGAAACTTCCCAGTCTATGATTGCCCTTACTTTTTTTGGATCAATTTCTATTCTCTCCTTGGAAACCACATGTCCCAAGTAGTGTAACTCACTCTGAATGAAATGACACTTGTTGAGCTTAACATACAACTGATGCTCTCTCAACAATCTCAACATTGTTGCTAAATGCTCGAAGTGCTCTTCTTCATTTTTTGAATATAACAATATATCATTAATGAACACAATAACAAACTTGTCCAAATACGGATGCAACACACTATTCATCAATCACATAAAGGTAGATGGAGCATTAGATAAACCAAATGGAACTAAAACAAACTCATAATGCCCATATATGGTCCAAAAAATTGTCTCGTAGATGTCCTCTTATTTAATGTGTACCTGATGATATCTGCATCTTAGATCAATCTTTAAGAACATTGTTACTCCCTTAAAATGATCAAACAAGTCATCAATCATTGGTAACGGATACCTATTCTTGATGGTCACTTTATTTAAATGAATGTAGTCAATGCACAAGCTGAGAGTACCATCCTTCTTTTTCACGAATAGTATCGGTGTGCCCCATGGTGATACACTTGGCCTAATGTACCCCTTGTCCAACATTCCTTCAATTGCAGCTTCAACTCTACCAACTTACGTATACTCATCCTGTAAGGTCCCTTTGATGCCGAAGCTACCCTTGGCACCTTCTCAATAGAAAATTGTACTTCCATTTGAGGTGTCAACTCTGAAAGATGTCCAGGAGATACATCCTGAAACTGTTGTATAACTAGGTTCTTGCTCAAAACATCTGCATCCTCAACTTACTTACCTTTATCACTAGAAATGTGTATCCCAAATAACACACACCCTTTCCTGTGACTACGCTTGGCTTGCATATGTGTCACCATTCTAACTAATGTTTCTTTCTTCTTACCCCTCAAGACTCTTTGTTCGCCATTGTCATCCAAGCACTCAATGGATTTGTCATAAAAATCTACCTTGGTTCTATGAATGTACAACCAATCCATGCCCAACAACATACTATATGATCTCAACGACAATACATTCAAATGTGTTGAGGTAGACATACCAATCAAATCAAATGCATAAGATCTTACCCAATGGTGAACCCACTTCTTTATACCTATAGCCAAATGCAATAACAAGGACTCTACATGCCCTTGTTTATTCAAACCACACTTATCCACTAGGTCAGGATTAACATAACTATAATTAAATCCAGGGTCAATCAAAATAGAAACAACTTGATCACAAAGCTTACCATCCATCTCAATGATAGATGCTTGATGGTACGTATGTGTGTTATCCAGTGCTACATAGATCCTAGAAATATTCTGCCCAATGTCTCCCACTGTCTATGCCTCCTAAGAATTGTAGATTTGTGTTCCACCACCCTATTGTTGCAAACAATATATCCTTTAAGTAATCATGCAACCTCAAGAACTTCCTCATACCAAGCAACCATGCTTCTACATCTTGTGATTTCTTTATCTCTCCATCAAATGCAGATGGATTTTATTTCTTAAACTCATCCAGAAAATATCCCCTGTCGCTCCTCCTATAAGGGTGATAACAATTCCAAACATAACGCTTGTCAAAACCATAACTAGAATAGTACATGCATCCATCACCTCTCCTATCTGGAGTATCCAAGGACCTGCCATCTTTGATCATGTCATATCTATCTGAACGATGCCCACCAAGCGACATGTTTCCATATGCCCCGTTAGTTTTTTACTTCTACTCATGGTTTATATGAAGTGGTCCCTATCACTGTAATTATGAAAAATCTAAAGTATCACTTCATTTACCTCTTATTTTTTCTCCTGTGTCTATATGATTTTGTCATTGTCTACCTTATGACTCCTTATTTCTTCCTTTAAGCTTCTTAGTGTGTTTGCTAGATCATAAGAGTTCCCAACACTACATTGCTCATATGATCCATAGGGAGAGCCTAAGGAACTATAGTCTACCATATTGTTAGTCATCTTTGATATTCTTCATGCAAGGTATATCATGTCAACTAAAGAAAATCACAATAAACCAACATACCTTAGCATAATTCAGGGAAGGTACCTCATATGTAGGATCAACAAATGTAATACATCTATAACATAATGATGACAACATATAGAAATATAACACATAAGCATATAAGCATATAACCATCATTGTATCTAGAGTCCAGTCATCAACGCATGACCATATCAACTACACATACCATGACCTCATGCACGACAACAACCACAACATCACTGTAAACTTGAACATGTGAATACTAGCGTGCATAAGCAATGCACAATCAACCATACACTCATGGCAACACACTCCACAACAACACCATGAACTTCCCATGGTGAGCTCACTTCAACCATAACCACTACCATACAAATGCAACAAGCACATGGTCTTACAACACAAGTAACACATATGAAACTGACATGAATGCAAGACCAACACACAAACCATCCAGTAAGAGGGGTGAACCATGCGTTGATACCACTCTATAACACCCTCCTCCCACATCTACCCAGGTAACTGACCATCCAAGGTAAACATGTGACTAGAAGTTAGTATGATATGGTTTGACTCCCTATGTGTAAGTTAAGGAAGTGGAATCGGCGAAAACACACCAGATGAACCTTAAATCAGTAACATAACTCCAAAAGCCATCCCAATGGCTCAGTTAACCAGCCCCTGGGTCCCATTGAGTTTTTATACCATGAAACCCACAAACGCTCCCTTGATATGGAAAATCATGCATCCAGGAGGCTCCAAACACTCCCACAACATGGCTATGCATGCATCTGGGGACTTTTCTCCTCAGACATGTGCCCACAACTCCAGGATTTGTGCCACTTTTTCAAGCCTAGAGCCCAGGCTATTTCCAAGAACTCAATGACAAGATCAAAAATGAATTTACACAACATAAAAATGATACATTTTCAAAAACATTCACAAGGACTAGACTTGACCCCTACTAGTTAGGACAGACATTTCGTCAAATATGTCACAACCATAAAAGCTATAGGTCTTAATTGTAGAATTGAGCATAGGGACTCATGCTTATCTGAGAATCGTTAAGAATCATTGATGCCTCAACACATTAGCTTCAATTTCATCTATTAGATCATAGATACATTGTTCGTTCATTTACAAGTAAAAACATGATGAGAGCTAGACATAACCATTTTCATAATACACGTTCATAACCAACATAATAAAAAAAGAAATACTAAGGAACCAACATCCATATAATCCACATATAAACCAATACAATACTCATGAAATAAAAAGGAGAAATAACCTCATATTAAAGATGCAAAGGCCAACTAGGTTCGGGACTTTCATGAACCACCCAACCATAAACATGGCTAAGCCACATCTCTCTTCAGCTAGTCACTCCTGTGCCATATTCCAAACATGAATGTGGGATCTCATAAAACATATCAATTAAAAACATCAAGGGATTCTCGAGGCCAAACCACCTCAACCCATCAAACAATGATTCCACCTCAGCTCGAACACCACAAACCATCACAAAATTGGTCTCTACACAAGCCTTCCAAGGCTCAAGAGCATTTGTTCCAACCAAGGCTCCAGGACTAGTAACTCAACGCACAACTTCCTCCAGGCTTTCAGAGAGTTTGTCCAACCAGGGCTTCCATGACTATTAACTCAACCCACCAAGGGCTTCTAGATATGTTTTCTAGCCAATACTTCTAGGACTAGTAACTCAATGCAAGTTGTTATAGGGCTTCCAGAGTGTTTGTCCAACCAGGGCTTCTGGGAACTGGTAACTCAACCCAACTTAAAAAAAACATGAGAACCAACCAAAATAACAAAGAAATCAACCCACATCATCATGGTTGTATGGGAAATGGAAAGGTTAGGAAAATCCACTGTCAATCTAGGAAATCCTCCACGCCAATGACAGATCATGACCAGTTAACCACATGCATATGCCATGCATGCCAAAAATAGTGAGGAAAACATACATGCAACTTAGTACCTACATGAAAAACCTATTGTAGTTGTTGATCATGAAGTCCTCTTGTATTTTCCTGCTCTTCCTTTGCCTTCTTGCTCCAAAACTCCAAGTATGCCACACTCTCCAATAGTGCTCCAAGAAAAATCTAAGTTTCCAACAGTGAGAGAGAGAGAGAGAATAGAGAGAGAGCTTCAGAAATGAATTGACAAATGTCTTTGTATTGTTCATCAAAAGCCTTTTTATTAACGAGGCCTCTATTTTCTTCATTTTCCATTATTTTCCTGCATTTTCCTCCTCACATGCAACTTGTGACCTTTCACCTTCCTTTTCTCCTAATTTCCATTATTTTCATATATAAATGTGCCAAAATTCCATTATTCCTTTCTAAAGCCTGCACCATTGCCTTTGCCAATTTCCTTATCTATTAATTAATCCCCATCACTATGATTTTTCCCAACATTCATCTTGTAATACATGTCCCATCAACCGTGGTTATCATTTTGCCTTTATTAGCTTTTATTACATGTAATTTTCACCATGGTTATTACACGTTTCGTTGTCTTCCTTAAGCTTTACATGTTTAATCCATGTTGCATCACACCATTCCATGAGAAAACAACTCTAGCATTAAATTCTAAGTCTACATGGTTGTCCTACGGTTTGAGTCCTTGAACCGTAAGCCTTCAACTTGTGCATCAACACAAGCACCAGAACCTACATGGAACATCAAAAATATAATAACCATGTTTTATTTCAAGCAAGGTATCACACCAATCTCAAGATCGAGCAAGTTAGCCCCTCCATGATCTTGACCTAACCTCCATGCCTTACATAAGAAGAAGGATCCAAAATCATGCAACATATTAGCTCCACTCTTCATGTCTTCTACCAGAGGAGAACCCCCAATGGTACAACACAGTTCATAAGAGAATCATCATCCCCAATTACATGTTCTTCTCTAGAGTGTATGTGTAAAGCACAAACCCTATCATTTCACAAGAGAAAACCATAGCACTTCAGAATAATAATCTAATTTGTGTTTAAATTGGAGGTACATTACATTGATAAGCACTTAGAGCGTATTCAACTATGTTGTCGCCTTTATACGTTTAGAGTAATGTGCCCCACATCACACTAAAAAATGTTTGGATGCAATATCTCATTCCTCACTCTGATAAAAAATTTAAACATGATATGTCTAAATTTTCACAATTTTAGCTGTGATGAATTTTATGTCAATAAGTCATATGCTTTTTTATTTTAATGTGTGACATTTTAAAGTTTATATATCATACACCTAGCGTTGCACTTTTTATAAACTCTCATGGTATACATATTATACCTTGGAAGCATTTGTGATGAACATGCTTTTAAAGAATTGTATTTTAATGTTTTATATATTTCATTTACAAGCTTTTTCTACCATTTGAATCATTTAAAAGAAAAAACCTTTGTCCCCTTAAAACATTGTTTCTTCACGATTATAATTTGTAGGTGTCTTTCAACCTTTACATTGAAAATTTTGTCTAACTGTGATATGTCACATCACAAAAAAAAAATTGTTTAAATGCAATGTCACATTACAACAAAAATTTTAAGTGTAATATGGTGTAGTAAAGTTTGTTTAGGTGTGTTTCTCATATGTTGCATCACAAGAAAAAGTTGAATGGAGAATTAATAATGTCAAGACTTGGGCCCAAAACATTGAATGGGGAATTAATAATGTCAAAGGCTTGGGTAAGAAGTTTTTCTTTCTCCTAGTATATTGCAAAGAAGACAACATTCATACAATGGCAAAGAGGATGCAAAAGATTTCATTTGGAAATTTTTGTGTTGTTGCGTTCGAATACTATTATTTATAGTTCATTTCGGTTCCTAAAATCACTCATACATTGGGTTACTAAAATCACTCATACTTGTCCGAAGGGTTTGGGTTCGAACCCCATTCTTGATAGTCCTTTTGGGTTCCTACTCCTTTCAAATCACTCATACTCCTCATGGGTTCGATTCCCGTTTTTGATAGTGAACAAGTGGAGTTCAATTCACCCATATTGCGCCGAAAAGGTATGGGTTCGAATTTTATTTTTGATAGTTTTTTTTATATATGGGTTCAAATTTTATTTTTGATAGTTTTTTACTTGAAGAAATTGCATATGGAGTAACTCTCAAATTTATATAGTTTTGTCTGAGATTAGACCATAAATTCAGTAAAGACTAAACCTTGTTACTTAATTATTAAACCAATTCAGTAAAGACCAAACCTTTCCACTTAATTATTAGAGCACATCCTCCTGACTTAACCGTATTCCTTATAAGAAAATATGATAACTCCAGTAGATAAAAGAAGAGAGACCTAAACACAGACACACAGGATAGTGATTGCCTTTTTTCATGGTAATCATAGTCATGAAGTGCTAATGAAAAAAGTGAACAACAGAATTCGGAGGAAAAGATGGATGAATGAAAACGCTTAACTTGCATGATCTAGAGTAAGTGTTGATGAAATGAATCTTTAAAATTTCCTTATTCTCCAATGTAAATAACATGTAAATGAAATACAATTTATTTGCTTATTTAATATATGATAGAATTCTTGTAATTTTATCTCATTTATTTATGTTCCCATTTATTTTTTAATTAAATATTAAAATTAAATTTGAGATGTTAAATTATGTTATTTAATTTTTTAGTTTGGTATAATCTAACTGGTTAGCTCAAAATAATAAATAAGTATATTAATATTTTATATTTTTTTTCACACTTTTGTAAGCATATAATAGTTTTGAAATGTCATAAAATAATAAACCAAATTATTTTTATCTTCGAGATGTGCTTAAATTACTTCATAAATTACATCTTGATTTAAAATTTATTAATCATATATGAGACAATAGAGATATAAATAATAAGATCCTCAAAAGAATACCATCATTTTCTTATGAGGGAGAGGTCATATTTTACAAGTAATTCTTATTAACTTGATTACAAATAGTTTTGCATGGAAACAACAAAACATTATTTAGATATTGCCTTCATTTTTTAAGTTGTTCAATACATGTTTTAAGAACATCAAATATAATATTAGATGTTGCCTTCCTTGTAATGAGTTTCCTCAGAAGGGATACACCTTTATTGATTTCCGTATTCCTCCCTATTTAGAGCCACAAGTGTCCTTACTTCCACCACGAAATGAGGAAAATTGTGCTACAATATCTATGCATTCATCCACTTTTCCTACACATGTCCCTTCTGAGTGACAAGGTAAGATATACATGTTTTTTGGCGAGATATCCTCATCTTGGAATCAAGAATTGTATCTTTTAGCAACGTTCGCTGAAAATTAGGAATATCATGCATAGAATGTTGAACTATGATGGATTCCTCAAGGAGAGGTGGTTGAAAGAGCTTCAAATTATTAACATTAAGCACATTGTGCATGCCTAGCTAGGAAGGCAAGTCCAAGTGATATGCATTTTCTCAAATGCATTCCAGAATGTTATGAAACCAGCTCAAGAAAAGATAGAAAAGATAGATCAACGCCTTATAATTCAGCCTCTTCGAGGGGGCAACCTCCTTTACATTACATAAATGAACAATTCTTGGATGATTCAAATGACAAAACCTCCTTTCTATATATAGGAGTCTGAGTCACAATTCTAGCCGACCTAACAATAATAATATAAAGCCACAAAAATAACCATAGGAGGATTCTATGGGGCTCAGTAATAACAATATGGGGGCAATAGGGGCACAACAATATTAATAAGGGGTATAACTACAATAGTAATGGGGTAATCACTAGTATTATAGGGACCCAACCAGCCCCTCTCCTCCAAAAAGTGTTGTCCTCAACGCTTGAGTAGTTCTGGATACTTCTGCATAAAATTCTCATCCTCCCATGTGGAATCTTCAGCGGATAAGTTCTTCCACTTGATAAGATACTCTGAAATTGAACAATTTTGTAGCTGTCGAGTTCTTGTTTCTGTGAATGCTTCTGGTTCCAATATAATTTTTCCTTCCTCATCAAGTTCTGGTAATATTGTTTGAACTGGGAGCTTGTCGCCTATAACCTTCTTTAAACATGAACCATGGAAAACTGGGTGCAATCGAGAAGCTGCAGGAAGCTCCAATTTGTATGCCATAGTACCAATCTTTTGCAACACCTTGTACGGACCATAATACTTTGGTGATAATTTATATCCTTCTTAGCTTGCTTGAGGAACATTTTCTTATATGGTTGTAGCCGTAGGAATACCCAATCACCTACATCAAAACTTCTTCGCTTGTAATGTTGATTTTTATTGTTTCATCTATTCTGCCACAATCCGTAGGTTATCCTTTAGAGTGGAATAGGACTTTTTGTTGTATGCTCGATCTGATGTCACTGATTGAACCTAAGAATTTTCTCTTAAATATGATGTCATGGATGGTGGCTGATACCCATAAAGTGCCATAAATGGGGTCATTTTTGTTGTTGTATGGAAGGAAGTGCTATACCACCATTCAGCCAGAGGCAACATTTGACCCATTGTGTCTGTTTATCAGATACAAAGCAACGAAGATATCCTTCCAAACATTTGTTTACTATCTCAGTTTGCCCATCAGATTGAGGATGATAAGATGAGCTATGAGCTAACTGAGTACCAAGACTAGAAATTAATTCTGTCCAAAAAATTTCCAGTGAAAATGGGATCTTTGTCACTTACAATAATCTTTGGGTTTCCATGTAGCTTCTGAATTGTTTCCAATGCCGTGGAAATTGTACTGGCTTTAAATGATGTGATAATGCACAAAAGTGTGCATACTTGGTAAGTCTGTCAACTACCACCATGATGACACTCTTTCCCTCAGACTTGGGTAAAACTATGATAAAATCCATGAAACCTCCTCCCAACGTTGGCTTGGAATGGATAAAGGTTGTAATAGACCAAGTGTCTTAATTGTTTCAACCTTATTTTTATTTTGTTGGAAAACCAAACATTCCGCCACAAACTTTTGAATATCTGATTTAAGGCCATCCAAAAAAAATTCTTTCTTAACCCTGTGGTAAGTTTTTAAAAATCCTGAGTGCCCTCCTAAGGGAGAAGTGTGCAATTCCATAAGAATCTTTTGTTTTAGCTGGGAATTCTTACAGAGGTATAAGCGATCTTTGTATCGTAATGAATCATTTTGCCAGCTAAATGTATCAGACGTACTGGAATCTTGTTGTAACTTTTGAATAAGTGCCCACAGTTCTTCGTCATTCTTCCATTCCTCCCTTGCTTATTTATCCAATCTGGTGGATAATAGAAATGGCACACAACAATGCTTCCACATCCTCATCCTTTCTTGAGAGTGCATCTGCCACCACATTTTGCTTCCCTTTTTTGTAGATGATTTCAAAGTCATAACCCAACATCTTTGTGACCCACTTGTTGCTCTTCAGAGGATAATCTTTGTCTAAAAAGTATTTAAGGCTATCATGATCCGTTTTTACCTTGAAGTGTCTTCCCATTAGGTAGGGTCGCCATTTCTTAAGTGCATGGAGTATTGCAACATTTCCTCTCATAAATAGCTTTGTGTAAAAACTTTCCCTTGATTGGACGACTTTCAAAAGCAATGGGTCTTTCATCTTGCATTAAAACAACACCAATTCCATTTCCTGAAGCATCACATTCCACAATAAAGGTTTTTGTGAAGTCCAGTGTAGCTAAGGACGGTGCTTGGCACATTGCCTCTTTAAGATGTTCGAAGCCCTTTGTTGCT
>APFE030089525.1:65202-111485 GCA_000404065.3 Pinus taeda
TTTGCAAGGAGATTTTGTAGATATCATAGGGGATAGAAGTGTGATATTAATGCCCGACATAAATCATCCTAAGATGTGATGTGAGCAAGGCTAGTCTCTTTTATCTCTTTGATCTTAATGACTAAGAATATACTCTATAAATGGGTATCCCTGCATACTTACACCATGCCATCCAATTATAGGCCATTTATTTGAAGCTTCATGTCCTTTGCCATCTCGGGACATGCTTTGAAATAGGTGGAGAGATTATGGATCTAAGAATTGACACTCTCAATTCATCTAGCCTAAAAATTTGTGAAATTAAAAGTGTGTATCCAACTTCATGTGTTATGAAGGGAATCTTTGTTACTATAGATTTACTAGGTCATGGAGAGCCTTTGCGAAATCTCATATTGTTAAGTCCTTGGTTGAGTCCTTCGATGTGACTTATTTACAAGGTGGCAGGATTTTTAACCACCCAAACGGATTAAAATGTAGATTTCAATGAATAGATCACTCCAATCGCATTGCGGAAGGTGCACTCGGAAGGAAATTGAACAACAAAGGGATTGGAATTGTTGAGCCATGAGTCTATGAAAAAAACTATTTGAATAGATGGATGGATTTGTGTGTACTCTTTGATGTTGAGCAACAACATGTTGAGGTCGCCAGCTCGGAATGATAATTGATCTACATGCATTTTTTAGAATCATTAATCATACATCAGACAATGAAACAACAAATACATAGAAAACATGATCCTAAAAAGAATACCACCATTTTATTACAAGGGAGAGGGTTCCTTTATATTTTAAGCTAGACAACTTCTTATTAACTTGAGTACAAATAATTTTGCATGGTCACAACAAAACATTATTTAGAAATTTCCTTCCTTTTTTAAGTTTCTCAACTAGCTTTCATGAGTAAAAGGAAATACATATTTTAGAAACATGAAATACTTTATTTGATGTTGCCTTCCTCGTTATGAGTTTCTTTGAAGGGGTACCCCTCTCAATGTTTCCCAATTAACCAATTCAACCCTATATAATATCAAATCAACATAGTTAACTAGGGCTTAAATTTACTTAGTTATGAAGATAACATACACTAAAATCAAATTTGTGCATACATATAATTTGGACTAATAAAAAACTCATATATAGAGAGAAAAATTAAAGGAAAAGTACATACCACAACACTATCACAAATATGGTACAAGTCAAGATCTTCAAATCCTAGCCAAGGAAACTATAAGAAACCTCTAGTCATTAACTTATTCTATCTAGGAAACACTACCAACCAAAATTAAGCTATTCATTCCACCAAATATCTTCTACAAGATAGAAACAACATTGACAAGTCCTCCTTGCACATACACTAATATTGCATCACAAAAGCTCTCCACATGAGTGATCTATTTTTACTTAGGGTTTACATCCCTTAGCCATGTTGTACCAGACAAGTACTTAGTACATAAGAAAGAAACTCTAGCAGTAAGCTCTAAGTCTACATGTCCATCCTAGGGCTTTAGCTTGTGAACCCTAGGCCTTGAACTTGTCAATCCGAAAAAGCACTAGAACCTACATGGAACATAAAGAATAAAATAACCAAGTTTTTTATAAAGAAAGGCATCACACCAAGATTAAATTGGTCATGCTAGGCTCTCCATCATCTCAACATAGCCTCCATGTATTACATAAGAAGAAGGACCCAAAATCATAAGTCTTAATTCTATTTTCCATGTCCTCTCCTAGAATTGAAATCCTAGTGCTACAACAAGAGCCATAAGAAAACCATCCTCTCCAATCTTATGTTCTTCTCTAGTGTTTTTTTGGTGCATGAGATTCTATTAGACCTATATTTTCTACGCAATGGGCCAACAAACCCGCTCAACATCGTCCCTTTTAGCATAACCCACAAAGTGGATGAAGTCTCACCCGAGATGCTAATTGGGGGACTAATGGAACCAAGTTTCCAAAGTCATATGGGATTGTGAGAACCCTGAAACACTATAATCATAGCTTACATCACAAGAATAAGGTAGTTATTAAACCACTCATAACAATCATCAAATATTGCCCACCATGCAACACGTCATTGGCTCTTGGCTCGATGATCAGCTCATAGCCATGATTGGCGCTAGGACTATGGATGACATAACTTACACCTTTTGTCACTCTTGTTGACATCGCGGTGGATTCACAAAACATTAAAGGAAATTTCAGCCTAAAAGTGGCCTCCTAATGAAAAATAATAAAATAAGAGTTGTGAATTGTGGAGGGAAAAGAAGAAAACTAATTTTTTTAATTGTATTTTTTACTTATCTCCTTATAGGTTTACTCAAATTTCAAGTGTAGAAACTCGTTGGATGCAAAATTAAATTCCACATCTGACGAGTCTCCATTATGCATACTTTTGAGAAGATCCATATTAATAAAAATTGAAGGTACATTAAAAAAAGGTGTTCAACACACTTTTTTAATGTATCCTCATTTTTTTGTCAATATGGTTATTCTCAAAAGTATTCATAATGAGTACTCTTTGGATGTGCAATTTAATTCCACATCCAACAAATATCTACATTTGAAATTTGAGTAAACCTATAATAATATAAACAAAAAATACAATTAAAAAAAAGTAGTTTTTCCCCTCCAAAATATTTTCTTGTACCTATTTTTCAATTTAAAGCATTTTCATTGGTTCACGTATTACTTACGTGAAAATTTCATGGGAAATTTTAGGCTGAAATTTCCTCTAATGCGAACCTCTAACATATCACATGTGTTCATGGTGGACTAAACAATACCCTTATTTTGACTACATATTGGAAAATACCTCTAAAAATCATATTATTTAACCCCTACCAATATGAGCCCAATACACCTTCCGAATTTAAAAAACTTGACATTCACTAGGTATATTGGGTATCCATTTTTTCATTAACATCCTTTATACCACTTTATATTTTTTCATTAACTTTGAGCTCCATTTTTTATACTTTCCAATATAAACACTCTTTACCCACTATTATATGTTCAATATATTATGTCATTTTTTCCTCAATATGTATCGCCAAATATGAATGCACATGGTATGATATTTCTCCATTAGAGAAGCACCCATTGTCGACATCAACATAGTGAGACACCATTCATAACTTGAATGTTTAATCATGATAAGCTATTACCAAGCCATCAATTTACTTGTCCATTCGATACATTCAATTATTTCAATAAAAGATCAGTATACAAACAATAAACAAACATACCGGAAAAAAAGAAACATGCATATGCATTTAACAATATAAAGGAGACAACCCTTCTTTCTTTTTAATACTTCATTGAAAAATAAACGAAGGCATTAGGTGCTACAACATGGACCATGTATACCTTGACTCACCAGCCTTCATTACTTTCCCAGAATATAAATGGGACCATAAATACAATGCAAAATCATACAAACACCACCATATATGATTTCCATTACACTTTTTGCTGGAAAGGAGCTATAGACACAAACACTAGTACGTGGAACTATTGTAACAAAAAGACACATATATAACAATCCTCTTGTCTTTGGAAATCATTCTCTGCTCATCTAACCATCCAACCCATGATTCTTGAACATGTCCCTATATTATCTCCTGGTATCTTCTTGATCTCCTTTGACTAACTTATCCACTACTCTAGTTGTCCTCCCAGCTGGCTAACCATTAGGATATTTTCTTACATCCTTTCCTTAGATTTCCCATGCCTCGTAACCATCTGCTGAAAATATCTCTTTCCCGCTCATCCCACTTCATCAACCTTCATCTACTTGAAAATATCCTTCACATCTCCTACCATGACATCCCTCTCTTCCTTCACCACCAACTACAAAATCCTAACTACATGATTTATTTGCACGCATCTCTGCTCTATGTAAATTGTCATCTCCTTTTTGAGCAATGCCTCCCTATGCCACACCTCTTCCCTCTATGCCAATTCTCACCACTGTGCACATACTGCCTCTCTCCTTCACTCCTCTATCCTCTGTGCGGCCACCCTCATATCACACAATTTCAAAATATTTTTGCCCCAACACAAGAATATGGTTCATCCTGAGCCACTCAATCCTTCTCCTATCACCAAAATTTCAAGAACTTCTTTGTTCACTGGGGTTGTCTTTATGCTCCTGGTATAGCAGTTTCCCAAGGTGTTGAGGTGGTCTAGTTGTCTTGGAACTTCGATATGAGATAGGAGGAGAGTTTCATGTTCCATCTCTCCATAATGGTTCTCATAGACAAAGAGCTTAAGGTACCACTACTACTCCAAGATTGAGTTCTATATCTATCACTAACCATTGCCCTCTTCTTTTTTATATACCATCACCTTTCATTCATGGGTATCAGAAAGAATATGACATTGTTTCCTTCTTCATGGTACCTTGAGGGCTATTGTAAAGAGTGACACATCCTTAGCAAGATGACCACTTCCACACCCTTGTAGTAGTATTTTCCCTATCTACCTTCGATGGAATGGGTTATTCTATGGGGATCCTCATTCTACCCCATCATGCATGAGGATGAAACCTTAATCCATTACTATCTTCCCCCTAGTAGCGACTAACCCGACAGATACCTGCGAAATATACTCGAAGGGTCCTCCTAGAATCCATGTTAGGTTGAACTAATTAGTGCAACTATAGCCTGCGATGTAAACCATCCTTTTCAGTGCAAGGGGCCCTCTTTTGTCTGGCCTACTTGGTGTAGCCATGCCATCACCCTTCGAGGAATATCCTTATCCTCTTTTATCCATATTTGTATCTTTCTACGTAGTCTCATCCTCCATAAAAGATTCATCTTACATCGGGAACCAACATGGACACTTCCTATCTAGATGTCTTCCATTATTCTCATTTATTCAACTCCTCTCTCTCATTTTATCATAGAAATGCACTTTCCTCACATCAATGTTATGTTTCTCTTTGTCTTCATGCATGGACTACTCTACTCCTCTGTACTCTCTTAAACTCAAATACCTCTTTAAATAATTCTTCTATCAATGCTTGTTCTCCAGGTGGTGTTATATAATCCTCAAATCCTTTGCTCTCCCTCATTTATGAACATTAAAATGGTTGCTCCATCATTACTTGAAAATTATAATCATTGCACCTCTGAATGGAACATAATTCAAGTTCTCTCCATTTTATTTTGAAGGGATGTCATACACGTGCCACCCCTCACATTCATACTAATTCATGCCCCCTTTTATTTTGTTGACCTTAGGGTTATCCTCTTTTGAATGTGTTGTCCTAATACCCAAGGGCACGAACCATTATGGGAATTTTGAGGTCTAAAATGGGCCTCCTAAGGGAACTATAAAATAGTAGTGGAAATAATAAAATAAAATTAGGTTACATCATCAAATTTTAGAGGGAAAAAAGAAAAATCTATTTTTCAACTCATATTTTTAACTTATCTCCCTATGGGTTTACTCAAATTTCGATCAAAACACTCGTTGGATGCAAAATTTGATTCCACATCCAAGGAGTACCCATGTTGCATAATTTCTATGGACCCTACTACATGAAAAATTAGAAATACTTGAAAAACGTGATTGTAATCACGTTTTTTCATGTATTTCTCATTCTTCGTGTAGCAAGGTCCTTCGAAAGTATGAAACATGGGTACTCCCTGAATGAGAACTTAAAGTATCCATCTGATGAGTATTCCCACTTGAATGTTGAGTAAAATGGCGAATCATCCCCCATGGTTGACATCATCATCTTGAATCCTATTGGTTCTTAGATATTTTATTTTGGTTGTACATTTTTCTTAGGAGACCCATTTTAGACCTCAAAATTCGCCTAATGTGATGCTTCACATGCTCTTCCTACTGTAAAAATATAATTTGGTGATAATCCTAGCTTCTTTCTTCTATTTTCAGTCATTATTGCCATACTAGGTAGAGTAAGTTTGGCATATTCTCACACGGTTCTTGGCGCATTTCTAATCTCTATTATAATTCTTACTTTAGCAGAATTAGTCTATTGTACACCATCGATAAGGCATCAAGGATTGAAACATTAACTCTCACCATACCGTTCAATATTTTCGCACAATATTTTTGTGATTGGGTTGCCCCCAACAATGTGTGGTGTCTAACCTTGCACTATCCTTTCATAAAACTCCCTCTTACACATGTTTGTCCACTTTAACATGCAATGGAATTTTATTCCATATTGTCTAACTCGCACATTCAAGACCAACTTTTGTTAACTATTACCTCTAGAAACTATTCAACGACTCAAATTTAAGATATAGACAATACATTTTATTAATGTACACATGAATATAGCTCCCTTCATCAACTTATACTTGTACCACTTCCTTTCTAGAAATCTAAACAATTTATGATTGCCCATGTTGTCTCATTCAGGGCCACCATCAGATTTATCCACTCAGACTCTGGCACGAGTTCAATAATCCCCACTTTCGACATCTTATTAAACTCCCACTTGACCTTATCATTCCAGATTGGATTCAGCTGATATATGCACTACTTCATAGGCTTCACATTGGGCCTCAATGGAATCCTCATCTAACTTAATTCCCAAGCATCCCTTTCATTTCCTCAAACGTGTTGGGGAACAAGTCCTGGTATTCACACAACAATTCTGCAACCTTGTCTAATATCTTATCATCCCAATAATCCCTTATGGAAAACATTTGCGGATTCTCCTCTATCCCAATGCTTACTTTTGGGGTTTTGGAAGGCTACACATACTCAATGGATTACAACTTTGGTCCACCTACTGCTAGCTCCCCTTAAACCCCTAGAATTTGTATATTGATGGTATCATTAACCTTGGTCCCTATCTAGTGCACTACTCTGGTGATATGTGTGCACCTCCAAGTGTTGAACTCATGCAATCAATTTTTCTACTTCTCCAATTCGTATTCTGAACAGAGACACATGACCCTATACTTCACCAACTCAATATTCCATCTATGGTAGGGTTCACATAAACCTTCAGTGTTGAGTTAACACCTTGTAGATATTCTCCAGCTCTTCCCTACTCAACTCAACTTAAGCCAATTCAATATACCATTCTCCTTCACATGGGTCTAGGGGCGCTATCACTTGAATTTCCCCACCTTCAAAAATCATTTGCCTCATATTCAAATTAATGACCAACTAATTATCAAATGCCCAACCAATTCCCAATAAAACTAGGTATAGATCAGTGTCATTGAAAATATCTATGAATTCATAGTCGGCAATACTTGCAACTCAATCAATATCTATTGGCACTCTTATCAACCTACCAATGGGGAAAATATAATGTTGATTCACTAATATTAACTAAATGGGAGAACAGGCTAACTTTGGTTTTCCAATAATCTCACAGGTACTCTTTGGAAAAATATTTACATCAGAACCTAAATCTAATATGATATTGTAAATTTCATATTCTCCAACCAGCATGCCAAATTTTAATTCCTTACTTGTTCTCTTCATGTAGGCTACCTCATCTACAACGCACATATATCTTTGTCAAATAGCTACTTCAGATTCATTAGCACAATGTTTCACTGGCTTCCTAAATTTCTCCAGTGCGTGTGCATCCTTCACTAACTCAAGGTAGATTTGGAGAAGGTTTTGTGCTGAATATTCCTTTGTCGCAGGATCCCTATACATAGTATCATCATAGAAAGCTAGCATAACTACTTCACGGACTATCTCTAGTTTGTCCCATTCTAGAACAACTATCTCCCTTCACACCTCTTTATATATTTCCTTTTACTAGATAATATCAAGCATCAGAGGAGGTTTGTTGGTGGGAAAGGTTCCTGAGACCTAGGTTTAAAGCCCCAACAATGTAGAATAAGAAAACAACAAATAACATTCATGCAAGCATATAAAACATTCAAATTCATAAAATATGGATAAGAGACGTACCCGGGGGTCCTACGTTTTGAGTAGATCCCATAGGGTCTAAATCCTCTACTTCCTCCTAGATGTGTAGACCTCCAAGTAAATTACAAAAACAAAGGTACATAATATAATTCAAATTACACGCATATAGATATTTTATATCATCATAAATAACATTCGTAATATGACAACACATTTCAAGAACAAGACATGAGCCTATATATTAACGAAAAGCAACAAGTACATGAAAGCTAGAACCTAATCCAAAAGAAAGGTACTGATGGAACCTTCCCCGAATCTATCTAGCCTGATCCAACATATAATTCCTCTCTAATAGGTGAAAGGAAATGCTATATAAGGGAACTAAACATCTCTACAAGGAAACAAGAGTTTCCTATAGACTCGGAGTGTAGGAGGCATAGGAAAATGTAGACTTTATTTGGGGGAATTTGGGTATAGTATCGATACCTCTCATATGAAATTCATTAGGCCTACCTAAGGGGTGTATATATACCACCTCAAATTGGTTATTTCAGTTAGGCCACTCGCTCCTGTAGGTGGGATTTCGGTAACACCCGTAAACCCCACCTCATAAATAACTTCTTATTTATTTTTTCAAATTAAAAATGTTGTACGTGGATATAGTTTATAAGGACCATGTATTTATGCATTTTTGTGGTGGGAATAATTGCATATGGATTTCGAAAAACACTATTTTTAAGATCAATTCACGTCTGTAAGGGAAAAGGAGTTGTTGCTAAAAATGTAGCAAGAAAATATCAGTTTGACTTTTCCTCAGTCAAACTAGAGAAAATCTGAATTTCTATTTCAGTAGAAATATTGGAGGTATTTAACTAACATGACATGGAACTTTTCACTCAATTAACTCAGTTAATTCGAGTTGGTGAAGCTTTAGTTCAGTTCAGTATGATTGATTGCTAATTTGTAGCAATATGTTTCAGTTAATTTGAGTTATTGTTAGTTAAACTAGTTCTAAATGTTAGAAGAACTAGTGGAGGTCAAGTTGTGGAAGTGGAGATTCAACCACACTTAGTGATTGACAAGTTAACTCATCAATCAACCCAAAATAATTTTTTCATGTCGATAATTTGACTTACGTGTTTGAGATGGAGATTCCAAGGTAGTGTACTATGAGTTTTAGACTATTCCCATGTGTACACGTGGTGCATGCAGTCAGAGGAAGGACCTAGAGGAATTGAGCAATTCAATAGTGGGGATTTTTGAAATAATAGGGGCTAATTTCCTCGAGGAAAAGTTCAAGGAAATAGGGGCTTAGATGAATTGAAAATTGGCTAAGTATGGGATAGAGTCACTCAGTCAGGCAGAGGGATAGACTATACACTTGCAAGGTATGTTCAGGCTTGAGCAAGCATATGTATTTTATATCTATTCTTTGATTAATGAAATACATATAGGAAGATTTTTTTAGCATGATATTGCTTAGAGAAAGCCCTAGATGTGGGGAAAAACTCTAAGGTAACCTTAAACCTCTTTGAGGTTGAAATTTGGCCCTTTAACCTGGAGAGGGATCTCTCCCTAAAATGAACTACCAAAGGTCATAGTGGTAGAAGGTATGCAATATGTTCTATCGATATATTAATTGACAAAAAAGTAAGGTTGGTTGGACAGTAGGAAATTTGACCATTGGGCATGGAGTCTGACCTAATCATTTTTATATAAACCATAGGTTCAATGAACAAATATTAGCAAAATGAAGATAGTAACAACTCCTTTGACAAGTTTGGGAAATTAGAGAATAGTTAAGAAATTAGTGGTGATTTTTGGGTGAAAAATAAGTAATAAATATCTGAATAAAAGAACTTGGAGCACAAGTATATGATTTCCAATTCAAAACCCAAGTATTCAAATGTTGAAGAACATAGGAAACTTAGAAAACATAGAGGGAATTGCGAACACAAGATTTTTTGTAAACTGCTCACATAGACTATTGTAATATTAGTTGATTACATATACTCACAGTTCACAAAAAAGGCTTTCTTTAAAAAGATTCCAACCCTTGTTTATTACGCAGCCCCTGTATCCATAAGAAGATTAAAAACTAAATCAAGTTTCTTGTTCCTACTTAATTACAAATCGCTCAATATAAAAGAGTGTATATCTAATCCAAACTAAATACATTACATCTGTTCCATCATAAAACAAATTAAATAATATTTTGTATCTGAAGATCATGTTATTGATGGAGTCATGGTTGAAGCTAAGGATCCCCAAGTTGACTTTGATGAGGTGGCTTTCCAACTGAAAGTTGATTAGGCATTTTTATAAAAATAGAAAAGATTAATTCTCATGAATTCCTGAAAAATACGCTTCAAGGATCAATTCAAATCTCTCAAAAGATGATAAATGTACAAAAATTGAGAGAGGTTTTTGTTAATGAACCCATTCCCATCAAAATTGTCTTTGGGTTTTCAAATATTCATCCCCAGTTGTTCGTAAAATTATTTTTAAAACAGTGGCGAAAACAATACTGCAAAATCCTTGAAAAAGGATTCAAAGATCCCTTCAAATATTTCAAACTATCACACCTGTGTAAAAAATGAAATAGGTTTTTGTTAATGGGCCAGTTTTCAACAAAATATGATTTCATATTTCAAAAATTCATTTCCATATTCTTAGAAGACATGCCCAAATTTACCTCCTTTTACAAAACAAATAAAGTAAAACAAAGTTTTTTGCTCACATCTTCTTAGTCAATGCTCATTTCATATATTATCGCTCCTTCGCTGGCATGTGCTCCATCAGAGCTTTGCTTGGGACATAAAAAAATTGAATTTTTGAGTTTGACTTTAATACTCTAGCTATCGGCATTTAATTGACTATTTTTACAAAATTTCACTCTTACTTTGGTTGTTAGGGCATTAACACTATTTTTTACAAATTTGTGCTCGCACTCAGCGCTTTTAAAATTATTGACTAAAATTGTGATAACAAAGTAGTTTCTTTCCCTTAGATAAATATTTGTGCATGTGTGAAGTTTCCTCTTGCATGTCTATGATTTGTGTTCTAGACGGTGCATTGACTTCTGCAGATCAGTAGAGTAGCTTTGAGTCTTGGGAATTAGTAAATTTCATGACAATTTTTGAATCTACACACTAATTTCTACATGGTACCACAGCATGATTCACAGTTGAGCAGATATTTCGAAGTTATCATTGCGAGAGCATTGGATTTGTAGGATCAATTCTTCAAAGCTAGAAGGATGGATTTCTATGGACTAATACTTGAGTATGAACTTGAGGGGAGCTCATTTTTTTTTGCTTGGAAAGATGGCATAAAGGAAATGGTGGAAGATAATGGATTGAAGGAATTCATTAATAATGATATCCCGAAACGAGAAATAGTTGATGCTTAGGATCTAACAGAATAGGATAAGTGTGTACCCAAGGAGAGGATAATCATATTTGAGGGAGTATGAGACCATATTGTCTGAAATATCGATGGCAAAGAGACTTCGTATGAAATGTGAAAAGAATTGACAGATGTATGAAATGTGGCAAGCATTGACAGATCTATTCCAGAATAGTACTGACCATAAGAAGCTCACACTCAAGGATAAACTTCGAAATATCGAGATGTAGAAGAACTAGACTATTCCACACTACTTGTGCAGGTTCACACAATGTTATGATGAACTTGGCCAAGTTGGTGTTACTAAAAAAAAATTATGATTTGGTAACCCTAGCCCTTCTAGGTGTTCCTAAGAGTTTGCACAACTACCAAGATTCGATGAATGGGAGGTAGAAACTACAAAATTGGGAACACTTTATTTGGTATAGGAGGAAATAAGGTGTAATACCAGAGATAAGACTTCGTCTAAGGGTGAGGATGAAGAAAATTGTGCCTTAGCTAGAAAGGAAAAGAAAAGGAAAGGGAAAAAATCACAGTCCAAAGCATAATCTAGTCAAGGGGGTAAGAAGAAATTGTTGTCTAGAACATGTGTAGGTGGACGAGCACACTTTACAACCAATGCTTTTTTAAGCATCTAAAATATGTAATTTTCAACATATTAATGAAAATTATGATTTTTCCTTGCCAAAAAAAAAAAACATAATGTAAGTATTTTATATCTATTTAGAGTAATCTACTACATTGAATACATAGTGAGTGACTTCCTAATCCAATCAATGGGAACCCTACTGAGGAGGAAGATCTCGCTTCGTTGTGGAAAATAAATGTGTAATAAATTCCACCCATAGAGAGAGCTCTGCTTTTAAGAGGAAGGCAGGTATGTAAATAACCTTACTTATGTTGAGCAAACCTTCTAGCGGAACCTAAACAAGGTGAAGGATTGGTTGCCTAGCTAGGCAAAGCTATTTATGTTTTAACTTTTTTAGTCTATTTTTTATTAAATTTCATTTCTTATTATTTAAAATACTTTTTTAATATAATAATTTCATTATTATTTAAACTGTTTTTGAAAATGTATAATAAATTTAATATTTTTAGAAACTTGAAAAAACTTAAATTATATTAATTTAAAAGACAAGCTTTTATTGAATGAAAAAAAAATTAAGTAAATCAAAATATAAAATAATCAGGTTAAATTTTGAAACCAATTATAAAATATAATCTATAAAACTGTATTCAATTTTAGAATATGCTTTAACAAAATATAAATAAAAATAAACAACCTTTAAAATTTTTATATGGAAGATGATTTATGAATGAGTTCTTCTTATATGGCCAATTCCAATACATTAGGATGGGTTAAACATGGCATCACTCATTTTCGAAAATATCACTGTAGAATCCCACCAATTGCCACTATAACCGCTAGGAGGAACCACCCAACCCACAAGAACCGCCCTTAGGTTAAGACTAGACTTGAACCCTTGAACTGCACAATGGCACCAACTAATGAGCATACTCTGAGCTAGCCACGAGACCAAACCCCTGGGCATATGTTAAAATATTTTATTATTATATACACTTTTTAATATATTATGTTATTATTTAAATAACTAAATATATAATTATTTTTTAAATGTTATTATATTTTTTAAAGTTAGAATTTTTTATTAATGACCAATATAAATATTTATATGGTTATTTCTTCAAATTTCATTGGTCTCATTCTCACAAGGCTAGTTGACCATTGCTACCAGATCATGACAAGTTGTCCAAAGAAGACACAAGCTAGCAGACATGAAGAGGCAAAAAATATCAAAAGTATTTGAGAATCAATAAGACATGAATACACATCGTCCATCATTGGAGTTGACCGAAGTTGGGTTGTGTGGCACCATTCCTAGTGTATGGGGAGGGAGAAAAGTGCTCTAGGTGAGCCAACTAGGCCTCAAGATGCTCCAATTTCTCCATAATGCACATATAACCACACCATACCACCACCACTTGCTCTTGTAGGTGACATTGGAAATATTTAATTTGGGGCCTCCATCACTGCCTCATGTTCCTAACCAAAATTTTTCTCATAAGTCTCCATTTACATTTTAACTTACTCCCTCAGTGGTGTTGGGTGTACAGGAGAGGAGTTGCCTCTCTTCCTTTTGTGTCAGTCAACGACCTCAATGAGGGTCTCGAGTGCATCCCCTTGCAGCTGTGCTTGGGCCAACAAACTATTTTTTCTGATATTGAGGCTTGGGTTTAAGTTGAAATTCCATTCTTAAAAGTGCTCTTGAGTTTGAATACTATTATGTTACATGGGAACTTTTTTTGAGAGGTGGGAAATTAGTTCTACAGGTATCAATGTTTGTGGGAGCTTTGGAACTATGTGGGAATGTTCCTTTTTTAGTAGGAGTTGCAATGGGAGCTTGGGAAAGTTCTAGGAGTTTTGAAGACTATTTTTTTGGGAGTTCTGGCGTTCCCTAAGGTTGGGGAATACAAAGCCAGTAGAGAAATATGTTGAACTGCCCACAAAACATGAGTCTATGTTGAAACCTTCGCAAGAAGAAAGACCAAAGACCTCATTAAAACCCATATCCTAAATTGAGAAACTGGAGCAATCTCTTGATGGGTTAAGGAAACATGTGGCACCTCTATGTAAGGGCAATATGATGAGTATTTATTTTGTTGTTTATGTATATATATGGCAAAAGATTGTCTGTGCATATTGTATGTGGCAATCAATGCTTAAACATTAAAGTTTCTTTACTCTTTTTATGTTAATAATAACTAGAGAAACATAAGTAAAATTGTCCCTTTGTATTTTTAAGCGAGATTGTTTCAAAGAATCGTCATGTGTGAGAGAACTCACAATGAACATAACATTTTAATATTTTATATATTTTTATATATATAAAAGGGAGGAGACTCAGGAAAGAGACACCCAAATATATATTTTATATATAAGAGAGATTATATATTATTATTTTAATATTTTAAATTGATTTTAATATTTGAATTTTTGATTCAATATTATTTTGATTATTTATATAAATATATAATTAAATTATTATTATTTTTTTATTATATAATATTACCCCTCCCGATTAGCCATTTCCTCTAAATTTTGGGGAAACCTCTAGTCATTCCCGACACCCTTATCCAAGTTCCCAAAGTTCCCATGTTCGAGAAACTCATGCAACATAGGAATACTATTATTTATAATTATTTTGGGTTCCTAAAGTCACTCATACTTTGGGTTACTAAAATCACTCATACTTGTCTGAAGGTTGTGGGTTCGAATCCCATTCTTGATACTCCTTTTGGGTTCCTACTCCTTTCAAATCACTCATACTCCTCGTGGGTTCGAATCCCATTCTTGACAGTGAACGGGTGGATTTCAATTCACTCATATTTCTCCGAAAGTGGGTATGGGTTTGAATCTTATTCTTGATAGTTCTTTTACTTGAATAAATTGCGTCTCGGACAACTCTGAGGCTTATATAGTCTTGCTTAGGATTGGACCATGAAATTGGTAAACACCAAACATCTCCACTTAATTGTTAGACCACATCCTCTAATATTCCTTATAAGAAAAAATGATAGCTCGAGTAGATACAAAAAAGATAGGCCTAAAAACAAACACAAAGGAAAATGATTTCCTTTTTCATGGTAATCATGGTCATCAAGTACTAACAAAAAAATTGAACACACAATTCGGAGGAAAAGATGGATGAATGAAAAACTTAACCTGCACGATCTAGAGTAGGTGTTGATGAAATGAATCTTTAAAATTTATTTATTCTCCAATGTAAATAACATGTAAATGAAATAATAGTTATTGGCCTTATTTAAGGGATGATACAAATTTTTTAATTTTATCTCATTTATTTATGTTCGCATTTATTTTTAATTAAATATTAAAATTCAATTTGAGATGTTAAATTATGTTATCTAATTTTTCAGTTTTGTGTAATCTAATTGGCTAGCTCAAAATATTAAATAAGTATATTTCCATGTTAATATTTTATATTCTTTTAGCTCACTTTTGTAAGTATATAATAGTTTGGAAATGTCATATAATAATAAATTGAATTGTTCTTATCTTCGAGATGTGCCTAAATTAATTAATAATTGACATGTTGATTTGAGAATTATTAATCATACTTGAGACAATATAATAATAAAGGCATAAATAACAAGATCTTAAAAAGAATACCACCATTCTATTATGAGGGAGAGGTCTCCTTTTATAGGCAACTCTTATTAACATGAGTAAAAATAGTTTTTCATGGAAACAACAAGAGAGTATTTAGATATGCCCTTCATTTTTTAAGTTGCTCAATACATATTCTAAAACATAAAATACAATATTAGATGTTTCCTTCCTTATAATGAGTTTCCTCGGAAGGGATACACCTTTCTTGGTTGCTCTATTCCTCCCTACTTTGAGTTAGAAGTTGTAGAATTCCTACAGAAACTTCGATAGATCTAGAATTCTGATTAGCTTAAACACATGTAATTTGTTGATATTCAAAAGAGGAGAGAAATAATTTTCTCCATAAAATAAATGTATTAAATTAATGAACAATAGTAATACATGAGAAACCAAACCTCTAATCCCAAAGGCACGTGGTTATATAGAAATTGCCAAATCTAGAAAACTAGGAAAAAACTAGTAAAAAACTAGAAAAGGCTAAGACAATCTAAAGCGAGCCCTAAAATGGAAATAATGACTCAAGACAACCTATGCCAACTATCAGCCATGACGAAATCATTAGGAGGAGTGCATTTTCCAAGGAAGGAAACTTTAAAACAAGCTTAAATGGTCTGGGGACCAAATCCCTTGATTTAAGCGGGAATCTTCATGTGGGGCACCAATCCTCAAATAAATCAAGTGGATGAGGTGTGGTTAGGTGTGAACATGAACTTAGATGTCTAAATGGTTTACAAAGGTCGTTGGACCAATATTTCCATAATATTATGCTTTTAAAGGCAAAAAACAAGGGAAAGTTGGTCCACTGAGCTAGTTTACCAAAAACCAAGTGTGAACATGATTTTTAGTGCATGTGGCTAAGTCAAGGATACTTAGGCAAAAAAAATAAATATATATGTTCGGATTATATTCCAACACCCTCCCTTCATCCTAGCTCACTTATCTAAACTAAGTTGCAACGAATATGCCACGTTAGGTACTCAGGTACAATAAATAAAAGATCCTCATAAAATGAAGAAAGAGGGAAAACCTCGTGGGAACACCCTCCCCCACCCACCCCCCCCCCAAAAAAAAAAGAGGGGAAAATGGCTAAGTGGCCAGAAGGGCCTAATCAACTCTTTCCACCACTCTATGCATAGCTCTCAGTTCTAAAAATTTCTTTTTAGTGCAAGACTTGGTGAAAATATCTGCAACCTGCTGCTGAGTGGGGCGGTACTGCAGTGATATGACTCAGTCATGAATCAGCTCGTGGATGTAATGCATGTGAATCTCTTTGTCCTTTGTCCCATACCTCTGAATAGGATCAATCGATATCTGAATTGACCCTTGATTGTCACAAAATATGATAGTCGAAAGTGGATATTGAATATCAAACTCTGTGAGAAGCCTCTACAACCAAACAACATGTGTAGCTGCATTCACTGCACCTCTATACTCTGCCTCGGCTGTAGATAAAGCAATCATGGATTGCTTCTTGATAGACCAGCAAAAATGCCCTGAACAAAAGCTAGAAACATAAACAGAGGTCGACTTGTAGTTTGTACCATCGCCAGCACAATCAGAACCTGTGTACCCATTCACTGAAAGTAGGAAATCTGCAAGATAAAAGATACCAAAAGTGGAAGTACCTTTCACATATCTAAGGATTCTCTTTGCAAATTTCTAGTGAATCTCATGGGGCTCCTGCATATATCTGGAAGAATCTCCTACTACAAAATATATGTCAGGTCAGATGTGAGTAAGATACAACAAACTCCCAACCATCTATCGATACAATGTACTCTCCACCAAAGGTGTAGTACCCGCATCCTCAAATTTGATCCCCAAAATAAAGGGAGATGTTGCTAGCTTGCATTCTATCACCTGAAAGCAAACAAGTAGATACGATGCATACTTAGACTGTGCCATCTTGATCCCTGAAGTAGTTTGAGAAACTTCAAGACCAAGAAAGTAGTGCAGTAGTCCCAAATCTGTCATGGAAAATCGATCATGTGATGATGATTTTGTTGAATCAATAGCTGAGGTAAGGTTCCCTGTCAACAATAAATGATATACATAAAGTACTATCAGCAAAAGGGAATCATCATGTTGTAGCGAATAAATATTCAAATCAGATTTTCATCGAATGAATCCAATGGAAAGCAGGAAAAAATCCATCTTTGCATACCAAGCTCTAGGAGCCTATTTTAGGCCATACAAAGATTTATTTAATCTGCAAATGAGGGAAGAGTTCTAAATGTATTCCTGTGGCTGCTCCATATATATCTCCTCCTTGAGATCTCCATGAAGAAATTCACTCTTCACATCCATGTGATGAACTTCCCATTTGTGAGAAACAACAATGGTTAAAACTAGTCGAATGGAGTCCATTTTGCAACAAGTACAAATGTCTCTCTGTAGTCTATGCCATGTACTTGTGAGTATCCTTTTGCAACAAGTCGAGATTTGTACTTGCTGATCTCACCATTTGCAGCAATCTTTGTTCAATAGATCCATCAACATCGAACAAGCTTTCCTCCTTTTGGAAGTAGAACCAAGTCCCATGTGTTGTTTTCCATGAGAGCAGAGTACTCTTCATCCATGGTAGCCTCCCAAAGCGGGTTTCCAGCAGCCTCAGAGTGTGACTATGGATCTGAACCAAGTTTCATATAGAAATATATTGGAAGCAATGGTTCTATGGTAGCCAGGGCTTGAGGAGCTTAAAAAAATTGTGATCTAGTCCTTCTCGCATCCGTAGGATCACCAACTAGTTCACCCGCATCTTGCATGGTTTTCTCTGCCCAAGTTGACAACTGAGTTGGAGAAGCCATGACCTACTCCTCATCCTTTGAATCAGACCCAAGAGGCTTCTCTGATGGTTACTCTAAAGTGCTCAAAGAATTTTCAGACTCCTCCTCATCAGTCGCAACAAGCAGTTCCTTAGCAGGGTGTGCTGAAAAATCATGCAGTGATTCTTCTTCAAACTTCACACTTCGAGCTACAAGGAACTTTTCTGTGTGAGAGTTTAGCAATATATCTCCTTTGACACTGTCAAGATATCCAACAAAGATACATTTAACACTTTGAGGTTCCAAACCCTTCCTCTTATCTGTCGGAATGTGAGCCCATGCTCATGAACCAAAGATGTGAAAGGGTGACACTTTCAGTTTCTTATCGGCCCAACATTCAAATGGAGTGGTGCCTTTGAGTGCTTTATGAGGAATGCGGTTCTGAATGTATGCTGTACAGTTAATAGCTTCAGTCCATAGCTTAGGAGCTAATGATTTGGACTATAGCATACAATTGTCAATCTCTTTTAACGATCGGTTTTTCCTCTCTCCGACACCATTCTGCTGTGGTGTATATGGCACTGTGTGTTATAGCTACATACTTGAATCAATACAAAGTTGTTGAACATCTTTGTTGACATACTCCCCCCCATTATCAGTATGAATTAACTTAATTTTACACCTAGACTAATTCTAAACAAGTGCTTTAAATTCTATAAGGCATTCAACTACTTTTGATTTTAATTTCAAAAAAAAAATACCCAAGTAAAGTGAGAGAAATCATCTATGAAGGTGAGTACATATCGAGCCTTACTAATTGAATGCTGCGGGAATGGGCCTGTGATGTCACTTCGAATCAGCCCAAGAGTTGAAGAAGCTCTCTGTGCCTTCCCTTTGTCAAAATTTTTCTTCCGATGCTTGCCAAGAATGCATCCTTGACATACACTGCTTGTGAATTTAATAGCGGACAATCCTTCTACCATGTTTTCCTTGCTGAGTTGATGCAAGTACTTATAGTTTAGATGGCCAAATCGTTCATTTCATAACCTTTTGATATCATTATATTGTGACATAAATACAACGCTAATAGATTTAGGAACAAAGTGGGAGAACAAATACAAACAAGAACCATGATTTGCAATTCCATGTGCAAGCTGTGAGCCCATGGAAATGTCGGTAATCACTGCGGAGTCCGAAGTGAACTCCACTTTCCTTCCAAAGCCAGAATGAGTGATCTGATATATCGAGAGAAGATTTGCAGACAGTGAGGGAACATGAAGCACATTTGTGAAGCAGCCCCCTTCAAGGTTTACAACTCCTTCGCCACACACCTTTGCGGGTGTGGCATCTCCTAAGTAAATTGGGGATCTAGTGCTTTCTTCGATGGAGGAAAATTAGTCTTTTGATGCAGCCATATGGTTTGATGCACCTGAATCAAGGATCCAATTTGATGGAGTGGATGTGACAAACATTAAAGCATCACCATTTCGTGCTCTCCCTCTCCCATCTCCTGTTCTATTATCATCCTTATTCTTTGAATTCTTGGGCAGGGTGAGATTCTATTGTTGTAATTTCTTAGCCATCTCATCGATTATTTTCCTTATTCAATTTTCTTTGGGATGAAAACCTTTGGAACAGTAGCTACAAAGTGTTCTTTCCTTCCTATTCTTAACCTTAGGCAAAGAAGAGCTCTCTGAAGATTGTATGGGTCTCTCCTTCTTTGATTCATTAAATTTACCCTTCCCTTTTGCTTGTCTCTTCCACTGCTCTTTGGAGCATCAGTAGCCGCAAGTGCTTGGTTCTCTGAACGCTTGATGACACCCATTTGGACTAACTTAGCTTGCTCTTGAGTCAATGATTCAATGAAGTAATTCAATGGAGGCATTTTCCATTTTTCCTGAGTCAATTTAGATGCTTGAAAAGATAATACAAGTACGTAATATTCAGGGCCTAATTTCAAGAGAATCAAAAGGATGAGTTGATCTTCCTCTTTCTTGACTCCGCATGCATCAAGTTCAACGAGGAGGGATTTAAACTTGGTGAAGTATACTTGCAAGTTGTTGAAATGAGTTGGACTGAGGGATATGAGGTTGATGCACTCTCATTTCATCCTGCTTGCTGAATAGTCCTTCCAATGTGGTCGAGACCGCATCGGGAGTAGTGGCTCCACTGACATGAAAGAGGAGTTCTATGGAAATTGATAGGCATATCCGCCAAATTGCTTCATCTAATTTATTGAAATACTTGATCTTCTCTGTTGCAAAAGTTGGTTCAGTCTTCGTTCTCATTATTACCCTGTAAAGCCCTTTGCTTTGGAGGAGCATAGTGATCTCTGTCCTCCATTCGAAGTAATTGAAAGGATTTAGAGCGAGTTTTGTGGGCTGAGAGAGATGATCCATTGCTACTTTCTATGCCTCCTGATCATCTATACCTACAAATAAAACCATGTACAATACACTAGATCCGAACTAGCTTTGATACCATGTAGAATTCCTACAGAAACTCTGATAGATTTAGAATTCTAATTAAAATAAACACATGTAATTTTCTGATATTCAATAGAGGAGAGAAAGAATTTCCTCCATAAAATCAATTTATTAAGTTAATGAACAATATTAATACATGAGCATCCAAACCTCTTATCCCAAAGGGAGGTGGTTATATAGAAATTGCCGAATCTAGAAAACTAGGAAAAAACTAGTAAAGTGCTAGAAAAGGCTAAGAAAAGCTAAAGGGAGGCCTAAAGTAGCAACAATGGCTCAAGAAAACCTATGACAACTATCAACCATGAGGAAAGCAGGAGGAGGGGCACATTTCTCAAGGAAGGAAACTTTAAAACATGCTGAAATGGTCTATGGGACCAAATCCCTTGATTTAAGGGGGAATCTTCATGTGGGGTGCCAATCCTCAAATAACTCAAGTGGATGAGGTGTGGTTAGGTGTGAACATGCACTTAGATGTCTAAATGGTTTATGAGAGTGGCTGGACCAATATTTCCATAATATTAATCCTTTAAAGGCAAAAAAACAAGGGAAAGTTGGTCCAACGAGCTAGTTTACTAAAAACCAAGTGTGAACTTGATTTTTAGTGCATGTGGCTAAGTCAAGGATACTTAGGGTAAAAAAATAAATGTAGATGTTAGGATTATATTCCAACAAAAGTGTCCTTACTTCCACCACCAAATGAGGAAAATTGTGATACAATATCTATGCAGGCATCCACGTTTCCTACATGTGTCCCTTCTCAGTTACAAGGTATGATATACATGTTTGTTGGCAATATGTCTTCATCTTGGAATCAAGAATAGCATCTGTTAGCAAGAGAAGCTGAAAATCAGGAATATCATCCATAGAATGGTGAACTATGATGGAGTCCTCAAGGAGAGGTGGTTTAAAGATCTTCAAATTATTAACATTAAGCATATTGTGGATGCCTATTTGGGAAGGCAAGTCCAAGTGATATTGATTTTCTCCAATGCATTCCAGAACAATATAGACCATATCTAAGAGGATGCAACTTATGGTGTTGGCCCTTGAATAATTTCCTGTCCAACAAGAGGCATACACGATATCTTGGTTGAAATGAAAAGCGTGTGTGATGTTTGTCATGCCTTTGATTGGCACAATCATAGGCAGCTTGCAAAGTAATAGTTACCCGAGTATTGCATTGAGATATGGAGTCTATAAAATGCAAGTTTATTTTTGTTCTTTTTGTTGATGTGAAAAACCATAAGGCGTGATAGTCAAGGGCATCTTAGACGATACACTTAGCTAAAACAAAAACCAAACTTCAAAAGGGGAGAACTAAGTAGACGAGTGTGTGGACCCATTGTAACTATGTTGACTAATGTGAAAATATGAATCCCATTGTTTGTTCTTGGAAAAATAGTTGTGAAGTGAGTGAACTAGAATACGATTGACAACCTTGATTTAGCCATATGTTTTTAGGTGAAAGGAAGTGGAGAAACGAAGTTGAAAACCTAGCATAGACGAGGGAGTACACCAAAAGATACTAAGGAAATGAGAATCTTGATTAGAATTAATGCTACTCAATAATCAAAATTGTGGCCAAATATGACGAAATAAGATATTTGCAGTCTGAGAAGCAGATGTAGTCTTATGACAGGGAAGAAATATAACCATCTTAGAAAAACAAGAGACCACTACCCAAATAGCATCATGTTTATGGAAAGTCGTAGGAAGACCACTCAAAAGTTCCATCCAAATGGATTCCCAAGGATGAGAGAGTACACGGAAAGGCTACTTTAGAGGATGCTTACATTTTGATGGGTTTGTGAATAGAGTGAACATGTTTGAATGTATTTTTTTTACTTGCTAGGGTAAGGTGGGCCAATAAAAGTGACACTAGAGATTGCGAATGGTTTTGGTTGTGCCAAAATTCCCCCTATATGAAGAGTTATGTGCTTCAGGGATGAGAAGGAAATGATCATTATTTCGTGGCACACATAGCTAGTTAAATTGATGTAACCCACCATCATGAATTGTATAATCAAGAAATAGAGTTTGGTTGATAATTGTAGGCTATTGCAAAGCTTCTGATATCTCACCAAATATTGGATCTATTGCATTGATGTATTTCTAGCCATCAAAAGTGGCACATCAAACCTATAGAATGTTTAAGACCTGTATAGGTGGTTGGCTTAAAAAATAAACCATTTTATTAGTTGTACCCTTCTTATATTTAATCACAAGTTGGAATCGTTGAATGCAAGTAGCCCACTTCATATGGCATTTCTCTTGAATCTTGATCTATGAGTTGATGAATATCATTGGATGATGATTAGTATGGGGTATGGTTTATTTTCCAAGAATATAATTGCATCATTGCTTCAATTCATGCACTAAGTTGTATAATTCCTTCTCATAGGTGTTGTAAATAACCTTGGCCTCTACAAGAGCCTTGAATGGTATGTTACAGGGTAACCTCCCTATTTAAGAATAACCATAATGGAAAATTGAGAGGCTTTAGTTTATATTTCAAATGGTTGATGCAAATTTGGTAAATGGAGAGCAGGAGTAGAGCATACTCAGCTGCTTACATGCTCGGATGATTGCAACTTTGGTCCACCTAATGCTAGCTCCCCTTCAACCTCTATAATTTTTATACTCATGGGAGCGTTCACCTCGGTCCCTATCTAGTGCACTACTCTGGTGAGGCATGTGCACCTCCAAGTGATGAGCTCATGCAGTTAGATTTTATAGTTTTCCAATGCTTATTTTGGTCAAAGACACATGAGCCAATACTCACCAACTCAATATTCCATCTATGGTAGGTTCACAGAAACCTTTGGTGATGATTTATCACCTTGTAGATATTCTCGAGCTCTTCTCTACTCAACTCAACTTAATCTAACTCAATATACCATTCTCCTTCCCATGTTTCTAGGGAAACTATCACTTGAATGTCCCCAGCTTCAAAAATCATTTGTATCATCTTCAAATTAATGACTGTTTGATTATGAAATTTCGAATCAATTCCCAATAATGCTGGGTATGGATCAGTGTCATCAGCAATATCTATGAATTCAAATTTAGCAGTACTTGCAACTCCATCAATATCTATCGGCACTCTTATCAGCCTATCAATGAGGAAAATGAGATGTTGATTAACTAATATTAACTAAATGGGAGACTAAATTAGCTTTGGTTTTCAAATAATTTCCCAGGTACTCTTTGGAAAAATATTTACATCAAACCCAAAATCCAATATGATATTGTAGATTTCATATTCTCCAACCTTCATGCCAAATTTTACTTCCTTACTTGTCCTCTTCATGTGCGCTACCTGATTTACAATGTGCAGATATCTTTGCACAATAGCTACTTCAGATTCATTAGCACAATGTTCCACTAGCTTCCTAAATTTCTCCTGCACCTATGCATCCTTCACTAACTCAAGCTAGCTTTGGAGAAGGTTTTGGACTGAAATGCCTTTGTTGAACGCTCCCTATATGTAGTATCATCATAGACAACTGGCATAATTGTTTCGCAGACTATCTCTGGTTTGTCCCATTCTACAACAACTATCTCCCTTCAGACCTCTTTATAGGTTTCCTTTTACGAGATAGAATCAAACATCAGAGGACCTTTCTTGGTGAGAAATATTTCTGGGAGCCAAAGTTCAAAGCCCCAATAGTGCAGAATAAGGAAACAACAAATAACACTCATGCAAGCATATCAAATATTCGAATTCACAAAATATGGATAAGAGACGTACCCGAGGATCCTACGTTTTGAGCAGATCCTGTAGGGTCTAGACCCTCTACTTCCTCCCAGATGAGTAGAACTCCAAGTCAATTACAAAAACAAAGGTAGATAATATAATTCAAATTACATGAATATAGATATGTTAGATCCTCATAAATAACATTCATAAGATGACAACATATTTCAAGAACAAGACATGAGCCTTTATATTAATGAAAAGCAACAAGTAGAGGAAAGGTAGAACATGATCCAAACCAAAGGTACTGATGAAACCTTCCTCCAAATATATCTAGCCTGAGCCAACATCGAATTCCTCTCTAATAGGTGCAAGGAAATTCTAGATAAGGGAACTGAACATCTCTACAACGAAACACGAGTTTCCTATACACTAGGAGTGCAGGAGGCATAGGAAAATGTAGACTTTATTTGGGGGAATTTGGGTATAGTATCAATAGCTCTCATATGAAATTCATTAGGCCTAACCAAGGGGTGTATATATACCAACTAAAATTGGTTATTTCAGTTAGGATATGGACTCCTGTAGGTGAGATTTCAATAAAACCCATAAACCCTACCTAAAAAATAACTTTTTATTTATTTCTTCAAATTTAAAATGTTGTATGTGGATATAGTTTATAAGAACCATGTATGTACGCATTTTTGTGGTGGGAAGAATTGTGTATGGATTTTGAAAAACACTTTTTTAAGATCAAGTAAATTCTGCAAGCGAAAAGGAGTTATTGTTGAAAATGTAGCAAGAAAATATCAGTTTGATTTTTCCTTAGTCAAACGAGAGAAAATTCAAAGTTCTATTTCAGCAGAAATATTGGAGGTAGTTAACTGACATGACATGGAAATTTTCACTCAATTAAATTAGATATTTTGACTTGGGGAAGCTTGAGTTCAGTTTAGTATGATTGATTGCTAATTTGTAGCAACTTGTTTTAGTTAATTTAAGTTATTGTGAGTTAAACTAGTTCTAACTGTTAGAAGAATTCGTGGAGGTCAAGTTGTGGAAGTGGTATTTCAACCACACTCAGTGATTGACCAATTCATTGATTAATTAGCCGAGAATAATTTTTTCATGTAGATCATTCCAGTTACCAGTTTGAGATTGATATTCCAAGGTAGTGTACTATTATTTGTAGACTATTCCCATGTGTACAAGTGGTGCATGCAAGCAAAGGAAGGACCTATAGGAATTAAGCAATTCAAGAGTGGGAATTTTCGAAATAATAGGGGCCAATTTCCTCATGGAACAGTGCAAGGAAATAGCGGCTTAGAGGGATTGAAAATTGGCTAAGTATTAGATAGAGTCAGTCAGTCAAGCAAAGGGATAAACTATACACTTGTAGGGTGCGCTAAGGCTTGAGCAAGCATATGTATTTGATATCTATTCTATGATTAATGAAATACATATAGGAAGGGGATTTGAGCATGTTATTGCTTAGAGAAAACCCTGGATGTGGGGAAAAACTCCAAGGTAACCTTAAACCTCTATTAGGTTGAAAGCTGGCCCTTCAACCTAGAGAGGGATATCTGCGTAAAATCAATTTCCTAAGGTCACAGTGGTATAACGTATATAATATGTTCTATGGCCATATTAATTGATAAAAAGATAAGTTTTGTTGGATGGTAGGAAATTTGACCATTGGGCATGGAGTCTGACCTAATCAGTTTTATATAAACCACAGGTTCAATGAGGAAATATCAAGAAAATCAAGATAGTAACAACCCCTTTGACAAGTTTGGGAATTCAGAGAATAATAAAGAAATTAGCGGTGATATTTAGGTGAAAAAAAAGTAATAGATATCTAATTAAAATAATTTGGAGCACAAATATATGAGTTCCAATTCAACACCCTGGTATTCAAATATTGAAGCACATAGGAAACTTGGAAAATAGATAGGGAATTGCAAACAAGAGAATTTTTGCAAACTTCTCACATAGACTGCTATAATATTAGTTGATTTCATATGCCCACATTTCACAAAAAAGGATTTCTTTCAAAATATTCCAACCGTTTTATATTATACAGTCCCTGTCTTTATGAGAAAATTACAAACTAAATCAAGTTTCTCATTCATACTTAATTACAAATTGCCAAATATAAAAGAGATATATCTTATCCAAACGAAATACATTACATTTGTTCCATCATAAAACAAAAGAAATAATATTTTGTATATGAATATTTTGCTATTGATGGAGTCATGGTTGAAGCTAAGGATCCCTAAGTCGAATTTGATGGGGTGGTGTTAGGATTCCAAGAAACCCTCCTAGGTTGTAGCTTGAAGATGCCTAGTAACACATAAATTCAACTATTGTTGCAGGTTTAATGGAAGGAATGATGGTTTGGTCCAAGCCAGATAACCACTTCTACTATGTTTCACTCCAGACATGCATGAACACCCTCAGACTACGAGGCTTTAGACCACCAATTCTCACAGTTTTAGATATAAGGTGAATATCGAGAATACTAACCACACCAGTATATACACAAGACCATGTGATGGATGGCTGGAACTAGTAAAGAAACTTGTAAATCTAATCTATTAAAGCAAATACAGGATGACAACTCTCCTGCATTAGATAGAAAGAAACATGAGCAACCTATTCAATGATGCATTCAAGATTCTAACATAGAGATAAGATGATAGCTATCTAGTGCTAAACATCAAGAGGTCAAGAACATAACATATCAGGCACAAGCTTAGAATAGAGGGAAATGGACAGTGAGTAGTTAAAGAAGCTTGTATTAGCTAAAAATGAAGATGAGACATTGCAAGTGACAAAATGTCTACAGTCTCAAAAAGTTGAACCTTACATCAAATGCCAACCTTTATTACATCTTGCTTCTAGATATTTGTAAGTTTATAATTCTAGGGCACTTGGCCATTCAGGTATGGAGGGGTCATAATTGACCACCAACTGCATTTAACTGCCTCATGGAGTCTATGAATGTGGTCGCTTGCTTCAGTGGGTGAATCTGATCTGTTTAGGTGTTGTGCTGTCCTTTAGGCAGTTGGAGTGCTTGTACGAGTGGAGTCCATCACTGATAAATTCAGTTACAGAGTCGTGTTGTGTCCTTTTCTCCCTTGGTCATGCTTTCTATTAAATATGGTTGTTGGGGATTTCACTGTGACTGATACTCGCATAGGTGGTCATCTCCCTGTTTGAGCAAACAGAATGATTAAGGATGTGGGATGCTTGGGTACACGGATAGTTGGGATGAGTGGGAGAGGTGACTGTTAGATTTGGGAAACGAACGGTGGAGATGGCTCAGCGGAGGCTATCAGTCGAGATGAGAGCAGGGTGTATTAGTGCCGTTAGATCTTCAGGGGGAAGATCGAATGGTCGTCGAGCTAAGGAGCTGCACAGAAGTTTAACGGGTGGGGCGGTTTGGTCGGAAGGTAATGGTTTTCATCGCACCACTTTTCGGCGCTAAGTGGTAAATGCCTGGGGTCGAGTGGTTCCATTCAGTAATCGACACGTAGCGGTGAATGAGAGAGAGAAACCACTCTCATCGTGTGCTAACACTCGATTAAGTTGTTGGCATGATGAAAGTGAAGACTATCAGATCTTAGTAGAGATGATCTGACGGTGGGGAGTGGTAGAGCGGGTCGCCTTTATTGGATGAGACAAGAGTCGTCGGATCGACTGGGGTGATCAACAGTGGGGAAGTGATGAGGGGTTTATGAGCACATAAGGGTGTATGGGTGAGATTTTATGGGTGATTTGGGGTTTTTCACTTGGGGATAATGTCAAAGGGTGTTACTTGTAGGGTTTAGGAGGGAAGTAGGGAAACGAAGGTGATGGAGAGTAAGCGGGGTGAAAGAAGAAAGGAAAAATGAACAAATATGAGCCACCCTTTTGGACACCACCAAACAGACCAAGATTTTCTTTTACATTAGAAAGTTAGCACTGCATAGTAGGGTTAACACTGGCTCCGTTTGGGGATGAAATCCTCCTTGTGAGGTTTCAAGAACTGTAGATCACTGCCTTTCATACAAAAAGAAGATCAACGATATTTCCATTGGGCATGGAGTCTAATTAAGCCTACACTAAAACTTTGTAAAAGAACATATTTACAATACTGAGGCCTAAATGCCTTAAACAACATAAACTTTCACAAAGCGCCCATTGACTGGGCCATCAAAAACTGTTTCTCATTCCATACTTTGCAACATGAAAGTGTTGTTCCCCTGGACTTGAGCAATGACAAAAGGTCTAGTCCACAAAGCATCGAACTTCCCGTTATTGCCCTTCTTTTCCTTTAGTCCATCCCACTTAAGAATCAAGCCTCCAATTTGAAAATTGTCCATCTTTTTCCTTCTGTCAAAAACTTCCTTGATTCTCTTTTGATGTGCTGCAACTTTCTCAAACAATTGATCTCTGATTTGATGAACTTCAGCTAACTCTATAATCCTCTTTTCCATGCCATTTTCCTCATTCTGCTCATCTTGCAAGAAATTGGTGATAGGAAGGGTTAACTCGATTGGAAACATAGCCTTAGTGCCATATACCAGCCTGAATGGAGAGTTCCATGTGGACTTCTTGGCGGTCATCCTGTCAGCTCATAATGTGAACTTCAGCTTAGAATCCCAGTTCCTTTTATTGTCTTCTAGAAGCTTCTTGATTATCCTTATCAGGCTCTCATTGGATGATTCTGCTAGACCATTACCTTGAGGGTAATATGAGGTGGAATGCACTAGCTTAATGCCCATTGAGTCGCACATGTCCACCAATTCTTTTGCCCTGAAGGCTGTTGTATTGTCTGTAACCAATTTGTGTGCACAGCCAAACCTGGTGAAAATGTTTTCTATCAAAAACTTCATGACCACATGGTGATTAGCTTTCCTAGTAGGGATGGCCTCAATCCATTTAGTGAAGTAGTCAGTGGCTACTAAGGTCCATCTATGCTGGCCAATAGAATGTGGATTAATTTCCCCTATGAAATCCAAGCCCCACTATTGGAAAGGGCCACTGGCATGTATTGGCTTCAAAGTTAGAGACTTCAACTGTTGTTTTCCTTCAAACCTCTGGCACCTGTCACAAGATTTTACAAATAAAAAGACATCAGAAGAGAGGGTGGGCCAACAATACCTAGCTCTAAGAATCTTGTGGGCTGTGGTTTTCTAGTAGTGATGTCCTCCACATATCCTAGAATGAAACTGATGCATGACCTCCACAGATTGTTCTTTTTCCAGACATCTTAAAAGGATTCCAGATGGGTCCCTCCAATAAAGAAAGATTCATGAATACAGAACTTGGCTGCTCAGAGCTTAATAGTCCTAGCTTGGTTCGAGCTAATACTTGGAGGGACTTCCAACTTTAGCAGAAAATGAGCTATTTTATCATACCATTCACAAGAGGCCAAATTTTCAACCAAAGACTGTTTTTGTCCTCGTTCAACCATTTTTCCCCCTGTCTGTCTTTCATCTATGTTTATGCTTATCCAATTCATATCCAGCATCCTGCAAATTTCTTCAGCCATTAGCATGGCAAGGCCCTGACCCTTAACAAGCTTGATGGGCTTCAACTCTATGTTGAATTTAATGAGCTTTGCAATCAATTTATCCCTTCTTCCATCAACATCTAGTTGTGTTAGGACATCTTTTACTCAAGTAGAGGGCACATATGCAACTACCTGGGAGTTCAGAATATAGACTCGAAAATCTTTTAGAGATTTGATAATGGCATAGGCCTGTTTTTTGATAATATCATACCTTAGTTCAGTATCCCTTAAGGTTTTGCTGAAGAATGCCACTAGATGTTCTGAACCCTCATCATCTTTCTGCAATAAGACTGTTGTGGGGGTGTCACCGAAAGAAAAGGAGAAGATATGGAACTCCTTGCTATAGTCTATGCTGATCAAAGTGGGAGCTTCCATAATAGCTCTTTCGATGGATTCAAAAGATTTTCTAGCTGCACCAATCCATTTTATCTCTGATCCCTTTTTTAGCATGTAGGTGATGTGTTTTACCAATTCTTCAAAATTAGGAATGAACCTCCTTACAAAATTTATTTTTCCCAGGAAGGATTGGATGTCCTTTTTTGATCTGGGGACAGACAATGTCTGTATCACTTTTACTCTCTCTGGGTCAATCTTGACACCTGCAGCAGAAACAATGTGTCCTAGAAGCTTGCACTCTTCTAAAGAAAATTGTGACTTTTTAGGATTCACTGATATCCCAAACCTTCTGCACTTAAGAAACACTTTCTTCAAATGTTGTAAATGATCTTGATGGCTGTTGGAGTATACTATTATATCATCCAGGTAGACAAGGAGAACCTTTTTCTTCTCTCCCACAAATGCTATATCCATGGCTCTCTAAAAGGTGGCCCCAGCATTCCTCAACCCAAAAGGCATATTAGAGTACATAAAAGTACCCCAAGGAGTGGTGAAAGTAGTATTTTCTTGGTCATCTGGATGTACAACAACTTGCTTATACCTTGAAAATCCATCCAGGAAAGACATTACTTTGGCTCCTGAGACTTTTTGTAACAAATGCTCCATCTTCAGTAGGGGATAATTGTCTTTCTTAGAGCACGTGTTTAGGTTCCTGAAATCGACACACAACTTGATTTCTCCACTTTTCTTCCTCACCACTACCAAGTTGGCTACCCATTTTGAATACCTCAGAGGAACTAGGGTTTTGACAGCCAACAACTTCTTGATTTCTTTTTCAATTAGAGGGAGGAGTAAAGGATTGATGGGTCTCAGCTTCTGTTTGAAAGGAATGGTGCTTTTCTCCAATGGGATCTTATGCTAGATGGCATTTTTGGCATAAGTTTTAAGGTCACTGTATTCCCAGGCAAAGATATCAGCAAATTGCTTCATTAAGGTGTAGTGCTCAGAACTTTGGGCAGCAGACAAATGGGTGGAAAGATTTATATACTTTGGATGATCTGGACTCCCTATGTTATGCTTATGTACTGCAGACTGATCTTCTTTTTGGGCAACCTTATGAGGCACATCATTATGTTCAAAAAACTTCTCTAGTGGCACTAGCCCTTTAGGTATATGATTTCTAGGCAGCTGAACAATATTGTCTTGGCCAATTATGTTCTTTAGCTAGGGTTGGGGACATTTATCCAAGGTTTCATTCCCTTGATCAATTTGCATTTCAGAGAATTTATCAATGACTTGCAGAAACCTATTTAATTCATCATCATCCTTAAAGACTTTCTAATGTTGAACATTATCAGGTAAGGATGGTCTATATTTTATCTGGACTTCATAAACCAAATCAGGGGGTATGGGACGGATGAACATGCTAGCAGACATAGCAAGGGAATTAGCAAGCTGATTTTTTACTCTAGGAATATATGAGATACAAAAACTATCAAAAGCATCTTTGAGTCTCCATAACTCATCTCTGTATGCTTTCAGCCTTAGGTGCCTTTCTTGGAACGTTTTGTTCACTTTTTTAATGATGAGATCAACATCTCCAAACAACTTTATGTCTCTAATTCCCATGTCTTTGGCAGAATTTAAGCCAAACATTAGAGCCTCATAGTTTGCTATATTGTTGGTGACCTGAAAAGTCAGTTTGAAAGACAGATGTGTACTTTCTTGTTTTGGAGACACCACCACCGCTCCTGCTCCTGTAGTTTCCTTTTAATAGGCTCCATCAAAGACATCTCCCAAGCTTGTGTCCCTTCCTCCTCCATGGCCTGGCATACTAGTTTCTTGAGCTGCACCGAGGCCCTCTGGGATTCTTCAATTTGGAGAATACATGCTCCAAAATCAGTGTCCACGGCGTAAATGGGATGATTAGTGGGGTTCCTCTCATCATTAATGATATAGTCCAGCTAAGCTTCCCTATATAGTCTCCTACTTTCTCCTCCAAAAATTGGGATAGTGGCATACAACAAGTCATTCTGTAATGTCCCCCCCAACCTCTTAATCCACCCTCTGGAAAGTAGCATACCAAACTTAGTGGGAACATCTGCTACCACAATATCCATCATCATGATTTTCATGGGCAGCTGAGTTAGGGTGATAGCTAAGTCTTTCATTAGCCCCAAACATTTCACCTTCCACGAATCAAAGGAGAATAAGTCATGATAAGGTCGAGTGATATCAAGGCCTAACTCTTCCATGACAGCTTTTGGCATCAAATTATGGCTGGCGCCTGTGTCTAGTAGACAGTTGGGGAGGGATTTGTCATGAATGTTCAAGAAGACATAAAATGATGGGGAATTGTCATCAGCAGGTTTAGTCATTGGGCTAAGCACAACCGCAGGTTTATCATCTTGTAGATTTACATAGTCATTGGATGCTTGTGTGGCTTTCAGCTCAAAGGCATCAAGGATGGGCTTTTTAAAGACCTCACTCTTTGCAAGTTCTATCAGAGGGGCATGCATTTTTAGCTTCTGGACTTCTAATTCAAAATTGAAAGGGAAAGGGGACTTGTCAGGGCCTCTTACCTCTTAAGTTGGTGATATGAGGATGATGGGATTAGCTGCCGGTTGCTTCTGCTTACTAATCTGCTACTCTGTGGGGATAGAAACTCTTTGGGCAGGACTTTCTTTGACATTACTCATTCTTGACCTCAAGTTATATATTTTCTAGTCTTCAGTCTGTAGAACAGCTTCTCTCTCCCACTCTTGACTGGTCTGGTCGCTGAGTAATGACTCCTCGTAGGCAGCTAATGTCAAAAAGGCAACACTGCCCTTGTCTTCCATGTAGTGAATCTCTTCCTATTGATCAAACTGCTCCACCTCCATGACTGCGTTCTAGAAAGGAGTTTTAACCCTTTGTTCTTCACTGGCCTCTTTGCCCCTCTGAATGATATGCAATTGTTCCTTTGTTCTTCTAAATGGATTTGGATTTCTAGGAGCAAAGGTATTAGGAAGCCTTGCTTTCCTAGAACTCTGCTCAACCTTGAGCTTGGATATTTCAGCGGCCAATGACTCTATCATTTTAGTCATTTTGTCTATTTTAGGTTATGAAGATGAAGAAGAAGAGGAAGACTCACTTCTCTGCCTCCTTCTATGAGCATGTCCTTTGAGTTTCTCTATAGCCATGATATTGGACTCCACCTTCAAAGTTGCATCTTGCATTTCAGCTAGAGTAGCACATCTTCTCTCTCTTAATAGCAGACAAAACTCATAATAAAAGGCATTGGTATAGGTGAGTTTAGGAGAGGTGGGGGTAGGCTTCACTTTAGCCGGTATCTTGTTATACATACGATTGAATCTTTCATTAAAGTGAGAAAATGACTCCCCATTTTCCCTTTTTAGGTTTCCAAACTCAGTATGGTAGTACAGAAGGTCTTTCTTATCTCCCCAATGCTTTAAAAACACATCATCTAATGCTTCAATATCTTCTATAGACCTAGGGGTCATCTCTCTGAACAATTTTGTAGCCTCTCCATCAAGGCTTTGGACAAATAATCTCATCCACACATCATCTTCACTAATATCTAGGTTATCAACATAGCTATAAAAAGACTCAAGGTGTTCTTTAGCTGTTACTCCCTCCATACCACTTAGGCCTGTATTTCTGATACTCTCCTCAAAGGAATAGGTAGGACCAGGGGTCCATACCTAGCAGTTATGATTCTTTCCATTTTGGTGGGTGCTTGTGGGCCTGCCATGACTGGGGTAGATGGAAGGGTACTAGCAGTTTGGAAGGTAGGGAGCTAAGAAATGAATGACAGGGCTGAAGGAAACTGATGGACTATAGGGGAGGTTTTCTTTGGACTGAGATACCAATGGGAACTTATTGAACAAGGAGCTTTATGAATCTCTGAGGGTATTTCTTCATTTATAATGCTAGGCTCTATATTTTCAACATGTGAATGCTCAGTTACAAGCCTTTACTGCAGAGATACATAAGATTGTTTCGGCTTACCTAATCCTGATGCTCCTTTTCATGATACCTTGCTCTACTTTACAATCTTCTCAGGGTCAGGCACTAGGTCAGCTGGTGATTTCTGAGGATTTCTCCGAGTATGTCTCACAAACTCAGCCAGAACTGTGATGTGGAGTTGCCAAAAGGTTTGGCCTCCAGTAAAGTCGTTAGATAGATGATTACAACCAAAAATGTGTCCAAACTTTGTCTTTCATCAAAGATGTATCTGTGTCATTCTCTCAGGGAATTTGAGCTTCAATCTCCTCTCCCCAGCAACGGTGCCAATTATGTTAGGATTCCAAGAAACTTTCCTAGGTTGTAGCTCGAAGATGCCTGGTAACATATAAATTCAGCTATTGTTGTAGGTTTAATGGAAGCAATGATGGTTTGGTTCAATCCAGATAACCACTTCTATTTTGTTTCACTCTAGACATGCATGAACACCCTCAGACTACAAGGCTTTAGACCACCAATGCTCACAGTTTTAGATATAAGGTGAATATGGAGAATACTAACCACTCTAGTAGATACACAAGACCATGTGATGGCTGGCTGCAACTAGTAAAGAAACCTGTAAATATAATCTATTAATGCAAAGTGAGGATGACAGCTCTCCTGCATTAGATAGAAAGAAACTTGAGCAACCTATTCATTGATGCATTCGAGATTCTAACAAAGAGATAAGATGACAGTTATCTTGTGCTAAACATCAAGAGGTTAAGAACACAACATATCAGGCACAAGCTTAGAACATAAGAAAATGGACGGTGAGCAATTAATAGCAAAAGAAGCTTGTATTAGCTGAAAATGAAGATGAGACACTGCAAGTGACAAAATGTCTACAGTCTACAGAAGTTGAACCTTACATCAAATGCCAACCTTGATTACATCTTGCTTCTAGTTATTTATAAGTTTACAATTCTAGGGAACTTGGTCATTTAGGTATGGAGGGGTCATAATTGACCACTAACTACATTTAACTGCTTACTGGAGTCTCTGAATGTGGTTTCTTGCTTCAGTGGGTGAATCCAATCTATTCAAGTGTTGTTCTGTCCTTTAGGCAGTTGAAGTGCTCATACCGATGGAGTCCATGACTGATAAATTCAGTTACAGAGTCATGCTGTGTCCTTTTCTCCCTTAGCCATGCTTTCTATTAAATATGGTTGTTGGGGGTCTGACTGTGACAGATACTAGCATAGCTGGTTATGTCCCTCTTCGAGCAAACAGAATGGTCAAGGACGTGGGATGCATGGGTACACGGATAGTTAGGATGAGAGAGAGGGGTCACCATCGGATCGGGGAAATTAACAGTGGAGATGACACGGTGGAGGCTATCGATCGAGATGAAAGTGGGGTGTGTTAGTGCCATTAGACCTTCAGCAGGTAGATCAGACAGTCGTCAGGCTATGGAGCTACACAGACATTTAACGGGCGGGGTGGTTTGGTCGGGCGGTAATGGTTTTCATCGCACCGCTTTCAGGCACTAAGCGGTAAATGCCCAGGGTCGAGAAATTGCATTCAATAATTGACATGTAGCAGCAGATGAGAGAGAAAAACCGCTCTCATCACATGCTAATGCTCGATTAAGTTTTCGGCGTGATGAAAGTGGAGACTGTCAGATCTTGGCGGAGATGATCTGATGGTGGGGAGTGGTAGAGCGGGTCTCCTTTATCGGATCCGTTGGATCGACTCGGGTGATCAATGGCAAGGAAGCGATGATGGGTTTATGAGCACGTGAGGGCGCATGGGTGAGGTTTTATGGGTGATTTGGGGTTTTGCGCTCGGGGCTAAGGTCAAAGGGGGTTACTTGTCAAGTTTAGGAGGCAAATAGGGAAATGGAGGTGATGGAGAGTAAGCGGGGTGAAAGAACAAAGGAAAAAATGAACAAATGTGAGCCCCCCTTTTGGACACCACCAAACAGACCAATATTTTCTATGACATTAGAAATTCAGCCCTGCATGGTAGGGCTAACAGGTAGCTGACCAATTGAAATTTGATTAGGCATTTTTTCTAAAAATAGAAAATATTAATTCTTGTGAAGTCCTCAAAAATAGACTTCAAGGTCAATTCAAATCTCTCAAAACATGATAGATGTACAAAATTTGAGAGAGTTTTTTGTTAATGAACCCAATACTAACAAAAAATTATTTTGGTCTCCAAATATTCATCCCTGGTTGTTCGTAAAATGATTTTTAAAATAGTGGCTAAAACAGGACTGCAAAATCCTGAAAACATATGCTTCAAAGAACCCTTCAAATATTTCGAACCATCACACCTATCTACAAAATGAAAGAGGTTTTTGTTAATGGGCTAGTTTTCAACAAAATCTGCTTTCATATTTCAAAAATTTGTTTCCATATGCTCAAAACCCCTCCAAAGTTATTGCCTTTTACAGGAAAATTTTGAGTAAAAGAAAGTGTTTTGCTAACATCTACTTATTCAACGCTCATTTAATAGATTATCACTCCTTCACTGATATGTGCTCCATTAGGGCTTTGATTTGGACATAAAAATTTTGAATTTTTTCATTTGACACTAATAATCTACTTTATGACATTTAATTGACCATTTTTACATATTTGCGCTGACACTTTGGTTGTTAGTGAATTAAAATTGTTTTTTACAAATCGACACTCACACTGAAACTGTGAGTGCTTTTAAAATTATTAACTAAAATTGTGATAAAAAAGAAGTTTCTCTCCCTTAGATAAATCCTTGTGCATGTGTGATGTTTCCTCTTGCATGTCTATGATTTGTGTTCTATATGGTGAATTAGCTTCCGCATATCAGTAGAGTATCTTTGAGTCTTGGGATTTAGCAAATTTCATGAGCAGTGTCAAATATACACATGAATTTCTACATGGTATCAGAGGATGATTCACAGTAGAGTAGATATTTTGAAGTTGTCATTGGTGGAGGATCGGATTTGCAGGATCAATTCTTCGAGCTAGAAGGATGGATTTCTATGGTCTAAGACTCAAGTATTCTCTTAAGGGGAGCTCAAATTTTGTTACTTGGAAATCTCGAATGGAGGCAGTGCTAGAAGATAATGGATTCAATGAATTCATTGATAATAATATCCCGAAAAAAGCACCAATTGATGCTTAGGATCTAACATAATGGAATAAGTGTGTAGCTTAGGAGAGGATAATCGTATTGGAGGGAGTATGAGACCATATTTTCTCAAATATCCATGGGAAAGAGACTTTGTATGCGATGTGGCAAGCATTGACAGATATGTTCCATAATAGTAGTTACCACAAGAAGTTGGTGCTCAAGTATAAAATTCGAAATATCAAGATGCAAAACAACGAGACTATTCCATAATACTTGAGTAGGGTCACACCACGTTGTGATGAACTTGATCATGTTGGTGTTACTGTCACAAAAGATGATTTGGTAAGCCTATCACTTCTAGGCGTTCCCAAGAGTTTGCACACCTACCAAGATTTGGTGAATGGGAGGGAGAAACTACCAAATTACAAATTCTTGTTGTTTGAATTGGTACAGGAGGAAATAAGGTAGAATTCCAAAGACAATAATTCATCTAAGGGTGGGGATGAAGAAAATTGTGCCTTGGCTGGAAAGGAAAATAAAGGGAAAGGGAATAAATCACAATCAAAAACAGAATCTAGTCAAGGGAGTAAGAAGAAAGATTTTTCCAGAATCAAGTGCTTTTGTTGCCATGAATTCAAGCACTGTGCCATGAAGTGCCCACATAAGAAGACAAGAAAGAATACCTTAGGAGGAGAAACAGGTGAAGCCTCAGCTTCACATCTCGATCTTGACTTTACTCTCATTGCATGCATGGCCAACATCATGATGGGGAGAGTGTGGTACTTGGATAGTGGTGCCTCATTACACATAACAAGGAATAGAGAATTTTTCAATGATTTTGAGGAGAAACATATCTAGATGCACATCAAGATGGGAGATGATGGAAGGTACAATGCAACTAGGATTGGTATAGTCACCTTTTAGAGGGAGTCAGTATCACCTCTCAGATGCAAGGATGTGATGTTAATTCCAGGTCTGAAGAAGAATCTTGTCTTTGTTCTAGTTTTAGAAGACCATGGTTAGGATGTGATCTTCAGTAAATGAAAGGCATTCCTAAGACACATATCCACAAGACAGTTGAATTAGATTGAGGTTTGTGTGAAGAACATATACAAGCTATATGTGGAGGATTGTTTTGCATTGAGCACAAAGGTGGAGGAGGTGCAGAGCTACGATGTTAGAGAAATTTGGCATAGAATACTTGGACATTTGCATCATGGCATTTTGAGATCATGCAACAGATAACCACGAGCATCCCCAAAGGAGAACTAGAGCATCATGATACATGCAAAGGGTGTACCTTTAGGATGTACACAAATGCCACTTTCCATGAACGAGATAGTAGATCACATATAGTCCTTGAAATGATCCACCCTGATGTCTGTGGACCTTTCTCGACAACCTCCACTTCCATGCACAAATATTTTGTCATTTTTATTAGTGACTTGTCTCGTAAGTGTTGGATCTTCTTCATGCTAAAAACGGACGATACTTTCTCAAAGTTCTTATAATTCAAAGCATTGGTTCAGAAGAAAAGAGAAAGAAGGTGAAGGTTCTCATGAGAGGTAATTGATGTGAGTACGTGTTGGACTAGTTTAAAAATTTATGTGCAAAAGAAGGCATTTGATGAGTGTTGACAACAGCCCACAACCCATAGAAAAATGTGGTGGCTGAGATGAAGAACTGTATTATTGTGGGAGAAGTGAGGGTGATGTTGCATGACCAAAACATACTTTTGTACTTGTGGGCTGAAGCATGCAACACAATAGTCTATTTGTGGAAAATGAGTTCTCATCGCATTCTTAGCATGATTATACCAGAGGAGGCTTTCTCAGCAAGGGATTTGGATGTGTTGCACTTCAAGATTTTTGGATCCTCTTTTTACTACCATGTCTCCAAAGTATCGAGGAAGAAGCTAGATCTGACAATAGAATCAGGGGTATTTTTGGATTACACAGAATCTCTCCACAACTAGTGTGTATACTTGTCATCCCTCATAATGATAGTTGTGTGAAGGGATGTAAAATTTGATCAAGGCATAGCCATGCGATGCTCTCTTGAGAGGGAGCTTGAAATCCTACTAGAAGAGGAGATTTTAGCTCCAGAGTGGGAACCTCAAGAAGTTGTGTGTTAGAAAATTATATACTACAGAGAAATGGAACACATAAAACATATTGCATAAATATAAACAAAAAATAAAAATAAAATAAGAGAGACATAGATATATGTGGTTCACCCAATTTGGGCTATGTCCAAAGAGAAACAACCAATCATTCCTTTTATATTATCCAGCAAACTAAAGAGATACAACCTAGAGTAGATCCACTATAATTCCCTCTTCGCTCTCACACAATCTCCTCTCTCTTTTTCACTCAGAATATAGATCTAGATAGAAACAATACAATTCCCACATATATAGTGAGGGGTTGTCTTCTCGGGAAAAAATCCGTAAATTAAACATAACTTCTACCATCAAATCTCCACCTAATGAATGGCCCAGATTGACTACAAAATTACAACATTTTACAAAGCAATTTTACATCTATTTTTAGCTTCGGGGGCTGTTATAGACATTTTTGGGCACTTCAACCCCAATCAAAAATTTCCATAAATTGAGGGTTCCTAAGTCCCTAAAAGTGTTGCTTCACTTCCTAAAGGAACAAGGTCAACTGATTACATCATCTCCCATAAGTTCTCGACTAAAAACTGCTCATAAATGGTCAAAACTGGACCATACTAAAAGCTCAATGCAGAGGGTGCGATGCATATCACCTTCCCAATGTACAAGGTGTGATGCATACTGATTTTCTGCTCTGTAGGGTGCGATGGTCGGGAATGGACAAATGGCAGGGACAAAAAAAGAAGGTGGAAGATTATGGAATCTTCCAGAAGCTTCCCCTTTGACACTTGCCACTCCATTTTCAACCAAGGATAAGTAAGAGATCATCATTCTCCAGGTGGAATTAGGAACTATCAGAGAGAGGACACTAATCGAGATCCCAAAAGATGACTCACCTCTCTGTAATCATCTATATATGGATCCCTCATCACAGAGATCCTGAGGGTGGAATTTTGTATCTTATAGAGAAGTGTTGTTGGTATTCTAGTGTACATTCACAGTGTTGGGTGATCTAGCTTTGCTTGAGGTGAAGAAGGGCTTCTTAGCTGGAGGATGATAGTAGGTCAGAACACATGGTTGTAATCTTCTTGCTACTTTCCATCTGAATAAAGCTATTCTTGTTTCCTTCCATATTCTTGTGTACTTGTTTATATATGCTTGTATATGGTTAATGCACATCTGATCCTGCATTATTTATGAATTTAGATCCTTGTTTCTTGCATAGTAGTATGTTGTTGTGACTCCACAGGTCCTTTTGAAGCTGAGCAGACAAAGAAGAAGTGGCAAAACACTATCAAGAGGGAGAGGAAATAGAGCGCAAGACTCAGGTTGGCCCTCTTGGTTCTCCTCTCATCTATTTTCATAAGAGGAATCAGTAATAGAATTTGATTGTTTGTTTCTAAGATAGCCACCCATCTTAGTGGGAATAGCAGCATCTGAGTGGACACTATTCCCATATAACAAAATGGCGACTCCGCTGGGGAGCGACTAGATTACTTCTTAGCCTATCTATCCTTGTTTCTTTTATAAACATACAGGCGGAGCCTGAAGTCAAGCCAGCTAGCCTTTGAGCTACATTTGCCATACAAATGCAAAGTAGATCAATGCTGCTTCAGTCAATCTCCGTGTTTTGTTTATGAATTAAACAATAGATCTGCAAGCAATCTAATTTCCCTAAGTGGTGGCTCTAGTAACCTCTTAGATCACCCCTGTGTTTTACATACATTGATCTTTACTTATTCAGCCTAAACACCTGAACTAGATTGCAAACAGTGAGTGAAATCTCATTCAAAGTCTCGCACTGCTACCATCGCACCCTGCCTTCAAGGGAGCCTGTATACATCACACTTCTCGAATGGAGTAGGTGCACTGCATACTGAGTTCACTGTGTAACAGGTGCGATGGTCGGGGAGGACAGACTTTACCCCCTGACTGTGGATTTTTCTCACTATTTTCAATTTTATTCAAGAGTTTTGTTGTCTGTAGTCAGTGTACTTCTCTCAAAACCTCCTTCTCTTGCATTATTCCGCCTCCTTAGTGTAAAGAACTATAAATGTTTTTTATGTATTCTGCGTCGTTTCAGTTCTCTTTTGCAAAAAGTAGCATAGTCGAACTGTCATCTCTAGATCTGAAAGTGTCATAGCTATCGTTTTCAGTATTAGAAAGAAATTCCATTGTTTAATATAGTCGATTATACAATTACTGTTGCATAGGATTTGTATTACTAGTTTTAAAGTGTCGAAAAGAAATTTCCATTTCAAAATTGCAAAGTGTCTCTCTTGTTTTCACTTCGTTTTGAAAAAGAATTTTGTTGAGTACAGTCACTTTAAAAGTAATTCAGTTTTGCACATAGCTTTCTTAATGTTATTCACACATTAAGAGAGCTGAAAACAAATACATGCATGTGCATTTGCATTTTGAATGCTTGGATTGGTTTAGGACTGTGCATTTTACCGTGTGCTCTGTGCTCTATGAAGAAAATATGCTTCGCTTTCTGCCCTTTAGTAGCTAGGATTTTCATTGCTGAAAGAAGATAAAACATTTGTTTATCATCTTAGACTGCATTTAGGAATTATACATATATCACATGGTGAACCTGAAAGGAAAACTGTTAAGCAAGATCAACTTAAAATAAATTCAATGAATCTAACAACGCTTTGGAACTTAACGGACAACATCTAGAGGTCTAGGCTAGAGATGTATTTCGACGTCGTAAAACCTGGTAACTGTTGTTTTCAGCATTGGTTGGGTGATTCTTCTGCTCTGAGACGGCAAGTGCCAGTACGTGCTTGTTCTCCCACGTACCGTCGCGTATATATTGGGAGACCACAATAGGCTGCATCCTTTATCCTTAGGAAGCCGTCTCTGCTGCCCTATCGATCGCAATGCACCGAACAAAGCATTTGGGAAGATTGACTGCCGTACCATAAAAATTATTCTGCAGTTTTGCGATTGGTTTGGTAATCCTCTCTGCCTGGATCTCCAGAGAAGTCCATTTTGCTCCTTTTCAGACTCCTTAAAGGAAAATGTCCTCTGAGCACTTGTCACTTCAGGCTCAATAAAAATCGAAGGCGATTAGAGTCATCTTTTGTTTTTTCTCGACTCTTTAAAATTGAAAAAACAAGTTGTGTCAAAGCGTCTAAAAATTATTTTAATCGGAATAACGTCATTGTTCCCTCGTTCATCTTAGAAATTAGTCTCCCTTCATCGCAAGTTCCTTTAGAATCGCTAGGAAATCTTTTGGATAGACTAAATATGTCTAAACAACCGTCGACATCTAGGACTGTGTCATCTGATGCAGCAGTAGCAGAACCTCCTGCTACTACTCCAACAATGTTTGCTGGTGTACTATCTGTACTGGCAAGTTATCAACAACAAGTCGGAGTCTAATCAGGGACTGTTTCGACGACATGGTCAGTTCCTATTTCTTCATCTGGATTCTCATCTGGTGTTTCTAATGTTGAAACTCAACAAATTGATCCAATGTGTCTTCAAAGGCCAATATACCCTTTAAGTAATGTATTTCCACCATATGGGGGGTAGTATGCCTTTTCATTATTCCCTCCTAGAGAACAACCATATGGGAGTTTACAACAAAGTTCAGGTCAAACTGGAATTACATCCAGTGGTTGGGTACCAATACTGCCTCAGCAACCAAGGGTTGTATATTCAATGCAACCAGTCCACCCTGTGTCAAATATTCCCACTATACCTGCTATGGTGACTGCATCACAATTACAAGTGTTACCTGTTGTATGTCAACCCCAAGTTTCTCTGGTTGCAATACAACATCCTCTTGTCTCAGCGATCTAATCACAACCTCAAGTTAGTGCCTCCTTATCTGGAGTGACTCAGGCTCAAACAGGTATTATGACTCCTCATCTTGGTCAATCATCCAGTATTGGACAACAGCCAATATTCCAACAACCATGGCTGGTTCAAAATCACCAACCGCAATTCCAGCAATCATATCAGGGACCTGAGCAACAAGTCTTTGTAAGTAATGGGCAACCGCATTTCCAAAGCGGTTATCAACAACCATACTATAATGGTTATTCCAATCAACCTTATCAAAGTTACCAGCATCAAATACATTATGCTGGTATGCAAAGACCCACTGCTCAGGCAATTCTGTCTTATCCTGGGTATGCTTCGCCTAATCTGAATCAACAGTTTCCCTTTCTAGCAACTCTAGAATTACCAGATCTAAACCGGTTGACAAATTATCCAATTGCTTATGCCCCTTGGTGGCTAGCAATTCCACATAAACTTCCTTCAGATATTCCTAAATTTAATGGAAATCCGGGTGAAGACCCGTCGAATCATGTGATGACCTTTCATCTATGGTGTTCATCAAACACTCTCAACGATGATTCGATTCGGCTTCGCCTTTTTCAGCGCATGTTAACTGGTCCAGCAGTGAAGTGGTATATCAAACTGCTTAGAGCTTCATTTGATAACTTCAATATCCTAGCCACAACCTTTTTAACACATTTTCAGTTATCCATCAGGTACGAAACAGGAACTGAACTACTTACCAATTTCAAACAAACGACAGCCACTCACATATCCGATCATATTCATGAGTGGCGATGTCATCGTAGAATGGTAAAAGAATATGTTCCTAATCAGCTATTGTTTGAATGGTTTATTAACTCACTGTTACCCTCTATTACAGAAGATGTGGCAAAGGGAGGAGTTGTCATGGAAGAGCAAGTTATTGCTCATGCACAATATCTAGACTTGATCTATACTTAGTCTAGCACGCTCTATGATAAAATCCTTGATGCTCCTAGACCAGAATTCTCCGTTGCTCAAACAAAGACTCTCATGCCGGTGATGGTGTGATAGGTACGACAAGCACTAAAACCGCGAAGGCCACATCAAAAATGGCCCCCATGGTTTCGAGTCAAGATGCAAATAAGGAACTTCTAGCCTCGGAAGTAAATGCCATGTCAACAGACAAAGGCAAAGAAACCAACAAGCAAGGAGGCAAGAAGAAAAAACAGGGGAAGAAGAAAAACCAGGGAGACTCGTCTCCTAGAAAATCCTCTGCAAACCCTTCTGGGAATGGGAAACCTCCTTCAGGGTGTCAGATATGCAATGAGGATCATCAGACAAGAGATTGTCTATATAAAGTTGAGCTTAGAAATTCTTCAAGAATTCAAAAACCTCAGCGGTATTCACTGATCCGTTTCTGAACCCAAGAACAAATCTAGTTGCTAGCGACAATGCTTCCCCATCCTCACTGCTTATGTTGTCCATTTCAAAACAACAAAATTATGCTTTGATATCGACAAGGAATAAAGATTACGGAAATCCACAGCTATCGAAAAACAATGCTACAGATCAACCTAGTAGTTCGACAACAACTTCGACGGAAGTTGTGCCACCCATCATTCCTGAGCTAACGATAAAGCCGCCAAAGGGAGTAGTACAGAAATCGACATTTAATCCTTGTGCCAAAGAATCACAGCATTATAATATAGTGGAGGATCTGGCCCAATCGTCGCCCGCTATGTCGACACTTGAGGTACTGCAAAATTTCCCTTCCCAAAATCAGGCTTTATTATCAGCAACAGGTGGGATTGACCCAGAGGATTCCAACCTTGTGGCCTTTGATGACAAAGGATATGACCCTCAGTTATCAGCTCAACTAGCTTTCCTTATTCAAGTGAAATCCCTCAACAAAATTGTTCATCAAACAATTATTGATGAGGGGGCATCTACATGTATTATGTCAATGAGTTGCTGGAAAAATTTAGGCTCACCACCCTTGTCGCGATTGTCAACGAAGTTAAAAGAATTTGATGGGCGAACATACACTCCATATGGGATTTTAAGTAACTTGCAAGTCAAACTGGGGGGCAAAAGAGTAGAAATTGATGTTAAAGTTATCGATGGAAACCTCGATTACAACATCCTACTGGGAAGGCCCTGGATATATGCTATGGCTGTCGTTGTGTCGACATACTTCAGAAAGATTGCATTTCCCTTCCAAGGAGGAATCACAATCGTCGACCAACAAACATTCCTCCCCAACAGTTCACAAGTTATCGGAAGCATTCCGATGATCCACAGAAGCTCTTAGTCACTTCAAAATATCGGAGTAGGTCTCCTAAAAGACCCTTCCTTAATGGGGACTTTTGCCATTCCACCTCCGAATAAGCTGGCATAAGTGGCCACAGTGGAAACCTATCCCATGAGATCTTCTACATCAACAAAAATGGAGAAGAACTTAGAACATTTTGATAGTATGGATCATCGCGAGACATTGCCTCCAAGCCCTACCATAGCTACATCATCTCATGATCAATTCAGTGATTGTACATTATGTACTGGGGGCATTGGAACCAAATCTTTCCTTCATGACCCCTTATGAGTTGTGATCAAAGGTTGCCATGAGAATAGTTCTTTTACTGTGTCAACCTCATTAAAAAATGAAACAAACCCCCTTTCCAAATTGAGTCTTTCAAAGATCTCGAAGGCAAACCTTCATTCCAACTACCGTGTTGAATGAAATGAAGCTTGGGGGGCATGCACCTCGATTTGCATTATTATGCTGGGGGCATGCAAACTTATCACGAGTAGTTTTAGCGCATAGTTCAAGCTCGTTAAAAAATAAACATAACTCATGAGCAAATGTTTCCCCCAGCGTTTAAGCTCATTAAAAAATGAACCGGTAAATAACCATTGTGAATGCCTTATCGCCAGCTTTTGAGCCTTGGTTGTGTTCTCATCATCACCT
>APFE030089525.1:127069-137282 GCA_000404065.3 Pinus taeda
GGGGGGGGGGGGGGGGTTGACAATGAGGGGGACCCACAAATATTTAGAACTAAGATATCTAATTGAAAAACCCACATCTCAGGCAAGACAAGCTTGGACAGGCTTGGGAGTGTGAAAGAAATAACCCTTGGTCCCTGTCACACACTCTTATTCATTTCTTTTTGTGCATTTGAAACTAGTTCTCCCTTATGTTTCCTTGGCACTCCTAAACACTTTCTAGCATGCATTGGCACACCTTGGCACCCGGAACATCTTGGCATGCTTCCCTGGACTTTAACAATCCTTAACACTACCTAGCATACCTTGTCACTACCACCTTAGCACACCCTAAACGCACTGAAACTTCCTGTCACAAACTCTTATTCATTCATTTCCATGCATTAATTTGACCTAGTTCTCCCTTGTGCTTCCCTAGAACTCCCTAAAACTTCTTACCATGCGTAGGCACACCCTGACACCTAGCACATCTTGGACGCATGCTACTCAGACACTCTAGCATGCCTTAGCACTACCCATCATACCATGTGACTCCATACTTACCACACCTTGACCTCATTGACACTCCCTGTCACTCACTCTTATTCATTCATTTTCATGAATTTTGACCTAGTGCTCCATTGAGTTTCCCTAGCAATCAATAGCACTCCTTACCATGCATATGCACACCTTGGAACATGGTACATCTTGGCATCTTTCCCTAGCACTCTAGAATGCCTTGGAACTGCATAACAGACCTTGTCACTCCCTCCTTAACACAATTGGAAATTTCTAACACTTCCTATCACACACTCTTATTCATTCATTTCAATGCAATTGAAACTAGTGTTCCCTTGTGTTTCCTTGGCACTCTCTAACACTCCCTAGCATGTGTTGATGCCACACCCTAACATTTGACACATATTGGAATGGCTTAGCAATTGGGATGTATTGGCACGTATTGGCATGTCTAACATTCCTTGGAATTGTCTAGCATGTGTTAGCACTTCTTGGCATTCCCTGGCACACCTTCTCACTCCCTAGTTGTCATGCCCTTATAGATAGCCTTACTTTTTTTGTGACTAGGGAACCCAACCAAGTCATTGAAAAATAATATTGTTCCTAGTCCAAATTCTCCCTTTGTCTAAAACTTCTTTGTCTAGCCCCTTATTTCAATTGTAGGCTTGCCTCCTGCAAGTCCTATTATAAAATTATCCTAACACACTTGGTCCTTGGGACACCTGGAATTCACTGAGACTCCCTAGAACACACTCTTATTTGTTCATCTACATGCATTTTTACCTAGTTCTCCCTTGTAATTCCCTGACACTCCCCAACACTCCTCGAAATGCATTGGCATTGTCTAGAATTTGTTAGCACACCTTTTCATTCCTTGGCATGCCCTGACAATCCTTAGCTATCATGCCCTTGAAACTACCTTTACTTTATTTTGCAACTTGAAAACCCAAAGAAATCCTGCCTTGACTACAACAACTTGACCAAGTTACAATTACTACAACTAGACTATTATTTGTTCACATAAGAACTTCCTATAACTCTTCTTATGATACTCATGTCGAATCTAAAATCATACAACTTAACAAGTTACAAAGACAAGAATCACATCCAACCATGGTCATAAAACAACTAAGAAACAAAGTTTACATTTTGACATGTTAGCATGTCCAACAATCCCTTGGCACTATGTGGCACATGGTATCATTCCCTGCATTCCTTAACATGCTTTGCCACTCTCTAGCACATCCTAGCACTCCGTGACACCTATCAAACCTAGAACTCACTGACACTCCCCATCAAACTCTTATTCATTCATTTCCATGCATTTGAAACTAGTGCTCCCTTGTGTTTCCCTCGCACTTGACCTTAACAAACGTTAGAATGTGTTGGTGCCACACCTTGACGCCTAACACATCTTTGTATGCCTTAGAACTTAGCATGTATTGGCATGAAAAGCATGACTTGGAACTGTCTAGCATGTGTTAGTACTTCATGGAATTCCCTAGAACACCTTGGCACTCCCTAGTTGTCATGCCCTCATAGATAGGCTTACATTTTTTGCGACTTGGGAACCCAACCAAGTCATTGGAAAAAAATTGTTGTGCCCAACCCAAAGTCTCCCTTTCTCTACAATTTGTTTTTCCACACCTTATCACAACCATAGGCTTTCCACCTTGTTGTGGCCAGAAACAACCCCCCTTCTTATTTAATTTTATTACTAATACTAAATAAGTGGGGACCCTTAGTAAAATAAAAATAAAAAAAAATCAATTAGTGCTTGTATTTCCTTTTTCTCAATAAAACTTACCATCATAAACTTAGGAGAATACCCTTGAGTAATCTTAAAAAGCTCAAGTTTTATGATAAGGTAGGATAAAATCACTCAAGAAATATCACATCGCAAAAATGATAATGGATACCTCCTTACAAGCAGAATTCTAAGATTGCGAGATCACGATGTGAGACTACATATTAAAAAACATATATCGCATCGCGTGCCTCAAATATCACTTACACATAAAAGCCTCAAACTACCGATATGCAATGGTGCATATCACAAATCGCATTTCACAGAAAGCACATTAATGGATGATTGTCATATGTTACGCTCTAGTGATATTGCGATATTGCGATACTGCGATAGAACGATAGATTGATATTGCGATACTACGATAGAGCGATATAGCAATATAGTGATATAGCGATATTGTGATCTGCGATCTGCGACACAACGATCTGTGATATTGCAAAGAAATTTGCAAAATCACTTCATCGTAGATCTTTCGGGCTCGTTGTTCAAAAAGGTATTTTCCATAAACCGAGACCTGGTTATGCACTTTATTGCTAATTGATGAGTTAGTTGCCAATCATTAATGAAATATGGTTTTGTGCTGATCGAAGAGCTATTTCACGTAAGGTGGTATATTTTATATGTCTTCGGAATTTAAAGATTTCCCGTCACCTTTTCCTTACCATTATTCTCACCTCACTTGTAAACTACAGGAACAAATAACAGAGAACTATACAAAGCAGTATTCAGAATATTATGGGAAAGAAAGGCAAAGCTCCGAGTTCTGAAGACAAAGAAATGACACCCTTGTATATAGACACCGCCTGTAATAGAGACACTGGTATTACTACTTGGGAAGGTATGTACAGTCTACTTAAGGAAGAGAATCTCGAAATGATGGAGGTTATAACTACTGCAGGCTCACATGGGTCTTCTAAGGCATCCATTACAGAGCTAGCTTGCTCGTTCTTACACCAGATAGCAGTGAGGCCCAAAATTGTTCCATACACAGACATGGTTAAATGGGTACTAAACAGCACTGACATTAAAAATGGACAATTTAAGACTCAGGGTCAAGAACTTATGGAATCATTATTTTCACAAAATTTGAGCTTCATATCCGCTAACAAAAAGTGCACAAGAGGCAAAAATCACACCAGAGAAACCTGGATCAAGAAACGGAGGCAGTTTTCGATGTGCTAATCGTGCATCGCTGGGAATACCCTCTTGAAGAGGAAAGCCTATAATTGCTCAGTCACCTGTAAGCACATAAATTTGTAGGAAAGAATGCTAGAGGCAAAAAAGTAAAACTTGAATCCTAAAACCAGTGGTATTTGTCAGAAATATCTTCAAAGTGGTATGTATATATGAACAACAACTGCAGATAGGCTGGAGACAGAAGGCTCAAGAAAAGGCAAAATCAATCAAAAGATTAACTAAGTTGAATTGGGATTCTTACTGGGCATATTTGGTAAAACCACACAGCCAGTGCATGAATCTCAAATGTATCATCAACTCTGCCGAGAAGATGGTGGCAGCTCTTGCCGATTCCATTTTCGCAGGACAGTTAAAGTCAGAAGTCGGCCAGTCGAATCTTCTCAAACAAATGCTGAATGCTTGCAATTTCAAGAAACAGATACACAAATAGTTAGTTGTTAGTTTTAGTTTTAGATTCAATGTTAGTATTAATTTTGCTTAATTTTTGCCTGAAATGAGGACGATCATTTAAACTGTATCCTACATTTTTGTAATAAGTTATTTTTAGATTTAGTTAGTAGTATTTAAACCCTTCTCGTGCATTTAGAGAAGGGTCCTGAAATTTTTCAAGAGCTTCTCCTTAGAACATGCACTTTTGAACCCTCCGAGGAGGTTTTGATGAATGAATGGAACAGGATTTATTGATATCTGCATTTAATATCTACTATTGATGTTGCACTTCTTTACTCTTAGTGGATGTTGGATTAAGAAGAGATAAATCATTATTGCTTGAAGCTCATGAGTAGAACTAGTTATAAATTGTACTTTTATCTCTTAACTATTTATACCTTTGTGTTAAAGTGATATTTATGTTCAGTTGTTTATATATTGATGCGTGAATGCTTGAGTTATCATTTCGCACCTTTGTACGGTGATAGCTATTTATTTATGCTTAATGTATGAGTAGCTTATTATGCGATATGCTTTTCACAACTATTTCGTCTAACATTTTATACGAATTGGTTTACCTCTATTGAATTCTTTTCTCATAATAGTTGAATGATCTTTATTACCAATTTTTATTTGAAATCATTTTAGATCGCATAACGGAAAGATTACATCCTGGGTTAGTGTAGAATTAGATATTTCTGTTTATTAGAATACAATTGCATGTTATTGAATTAGAGTTAGAATAAAAGCATTTCACTTAGGAACTTTTAGAAAGGAAATATCAAATGTCAACACACACACACATAAATTAGGAAATTGGTCCCATATCCCTAGTCCGACCCACTATACCAAACAAAAAACGAGATGCTAACCAAGGTCCGGACTGGGTGGGTATCCCCCTTGTTGTAAACCCAATTTTCGGGGCTTCAACACTCTTTCAAGTCCTATTCCAAACTTCTCCTCAAACACTTCATCCTTGGGAAACCTAGAAATTGTTAACAATCCTTGACACACACTCTTATTCGTTCATTTCCAAGAATTTTGACCTAGTTATCTCTTGTGTTCCCTTGGAACTGCCTAACACTCCTCAACTTGAATTGACATTTTCCGCCATGTGTTAGTATGCATTTTGATTCCTTGGCATATCCTGACCATCTCTAGCTATCATGCCCTCACACTACCCTTATTTGTTTTAAACTTGTCAACCAACCAAGTCCTCCCTCGACTACAAAAACTTGACCAAGTTATAATTACTACATCTATACTATGTCGTGTTGACCTAAGAACTACATATAACTCATCTATAGCTACTCATGTCCACTGTTAACTCACCCCACTTAGCAAGTTACCAAGTCAAGGCTCACGTCCAACCATGGCCATAAAACAACTAAGCAACATAGTTTACATTTTGACATGCCATAGAACCTTGTATTTCTAACAATCCCTTGGAACTATGGGCACATGTTAGCATCCCCTACATTCCTTGGAATTCTCTGGCACTTCCTAGCACACCCTACCACTCCTTGACATGACCTGGAAGTCTACCAAGCCTTGGCACTTCCTTGGATATAACCTTGTCACTCCCTCCTTAACACACTTGGAACTCACTGACACTCCCTATCACACACTCTCATATGTTCATTTCCATGCATTTTGAACTAATTCTCTCTTGTTTTTCCATAGCACTCCCTAACACTCCATGGCACGCATTCGAACACCATGGACCTTGTAACATCTTGGCATATCACCTTGTAACTCTAACATTCCTTGACACTACTTAACATACATTGTCACTCCCTCCTTATCACACCAAGAACTCACTGACACTCCTTGTCACACACTCTTATTGATTCATTTCAATGCATTTCAAACTAACACTCCCTTGTGTTTCTTGGCACTCCATAACATTCCCTGACACGAATTAGCATGCCCTAGAACCTAACACATCTTGGAATGTTTCTTTGACCTCTAACATGCCTTAACACTTCCTAGCAGACCTTGCCACTCCCTTTTTAGCACACTTGGACCTCATTCACACTTCCTATCACAAACTCTTATTCATTTATTTATATGCAATAATTTGACCTAATGTTCTCTTAGGTTTCCTTGGCACTCCCTAACACTTCCTAGTACATGTTGGCACACCCTGGCACCTGGCACATCTTGGGTGTATGTCGCCCTACCACTATAGCACGACTTAGCAATGCCTAACATACCATGTCATTCACTCCTTAGCACACCTGGAACTCGCTAAAACTCCCTTTCACACACTCTTATTCATTGATTTCCATGCATTTTTAGCTTGTGCTCCCTTGTGTTTTCCTATCACTCATAACACTTCCTAGCACATGTTGGCACACCTTGGATGCATGCAACCCTAGCACTATAGCATGACTTAGTGTTGCCTAGCATAGCACATCACTCCCTCCTTAGCACACATGGAACTCACTCACACTCCCTGTCATGCACTCTTATTCATTCATTTCCATGCATTTTGACATAGTTCTCCCTTGTGTTTCCTTGACACTCCCTAACACTCCTTAGCATGCATTAGCACACCCTAACACTTGGAACATCTTGGTATGATTCCCTATCAATCTATCATGCCTTGAAATTGCCTAACATACCTTGTCGCTCCCTCCTTAGAACACTTAGAACTTGTTGACACTTCATTTCCATGCATTCGAAACTAGTTCTCCCTTGTGCTTCCGTGATACTTGGCCCTCACACTCCCTATCATGCGTTCACGCTACACCCTGGCACCTGACACATATTGGCATGCCTTAGTAATTTACTTGTCTTGACATGCCTATCATGCCTTGGAATTGTCTAGCATGTGTTAGTACTTTTTAGCTTTCCCTAGAACACCTTGGTACTCCCTAGCTATCATGCCCTCATAGATAACATTACTTTTTTTACAACTTGGGGACCAACCAAGTCATTGGAAAAATAATGTCGTGCCCAACCCAAAGTCTTTGTTTGTCTAAAACTTCATTGTCTCGGCCCTTATTGTAACCATAGGCTTTCCTCCTACAAGTATTATTCTAACCTTATCCTAACACACTTTATCCTTGACACACCTAGAATTCATTGACACTCCTTGGCACAAACTATTATTCCTTCATTTCCATGCAATTTGACCTAGTTCTCCCTTGTGATGTTATGGTGCTCCCTAACACTCCTCAAAATGCATTGACAGTGTCTCACATGTGTTAGCATTCCTTTTCATTCCTTGGCATACCTTAGCACTCCTTAGCACTATCATTCCCTTACAACTACCCTTACTTTTTTTGGGACTTGGGAGCTCAATCAAGTCTTTCCTCGACTACAACAACTTGACCAAGTTTTGACTATTACAACTAGACTATGACTTGTTCACCTAAGAACTGACTATAACTCATCTTAGGCTACTGTGAATATATTCTTAGACCATTACAATGTTTTATTATATTATACCTCCCTTTACAAAACCCCCTTCTCTCTTCTGGGTTAATTTTTCTTGAGTGAACTGTCAAATGATTGCTAATGATTTTTTTCAAGACCTTATATGAAATATTGAACAATGACACTAAATGGCATGTATCAAAACCAAAAAGATCCATTTATTTTTGTAATAGTGTAAGACAGGATTTGTTTATCATGTCATCTGTAGATGCCCCATTTATTATGAGATTCAAGGGTTGTTCTATTGTCTTTATCCACATAAATGATTTAAATAACCTCACATTAGCCATGAGTGGTGAGTCCAGGTGTAAATCTGTGAAATTATTAAAATTACATCATGTTTAATTTCCTTTTACATCATGAGGTTGTTCTCAAGTAAGGTTGATGCATCATCACAAGGGAGCATGACACATTTTTGTGGGGGAGAGATTAAATTTGTAACACAATTCAAGTGATATACACCTCCAATGTAAATGTCATTCTTATATGCTTATGTCAAGTTCTTAGAGAGGTTATTTATAGAAAATACATTCAGTGTACTTGGAATTCATATTTTCATTGCCTCGACTCTAAGATGGATTTGTACTAGGTACACTTCATGCAAATGAGAGGGGGTGTTAGTGTTTAACCCACTTATGAACCAAAGCATTGGATGTTGCTCTTAGATTCCACTTGTTGTGTTCGAAGTGAGTTTATGTTAGCATTAAGTTGAGAGTAATCATCATGATCTTCCTCTTCTCAATAACATCTTCTAGCTTTTCCATATACATGAGATAGAGTTAGAGGTTCACCTCATACGTAGAAGCCGCATTCATTATGAGATTCAAGGGACATTATATTGTCTCTATCAAGATTTGGATGGTTAATTGTCTACATTCTTTCAATACATGTATAGCTCTTTTTATAAGGGAAGTTCTTGGATTTAGATATTTATATAATGCCTCATGTGACCTTCCCCATTTGAACTCTTTTAAGGGGGTCACCTCCTTCCATGTTGCCTTGCCTATTTAGGGACAAACTTAACAAACCAAGATTCAAACTTCTTCAATTATCAAATTGGTGAGGCCTCATACCTCATCTTGGCCTTAATGGGACATATTTCTTCAAAGAGACTTATGAGGATTTCCCATTGTAAATTGTAGGTTGCATGTCATAGGACCTATTACCACCCTTTATATATGGGTGTTTAGAGGAAATTTATAAATTTTCATTGTCATCTTAGCCTCTGGAATTATTTTCACATTGATCATTTTATAGATGAGGTATATGCATCTATATATAACTCGTGGATTTATCATTGGCTCAATCACACCTTTCCTTGTCCATCTAGGACCCTAGGTGTAGGAAGAGGTTGCCTTAGCTACCACATTTAGATTGATATGTATGATCCATGTGTATATGATATCTTGAATGTGTATTATTTTTATTGCGATCACTTAAGAAATCTATTTTAACTCTTAATGCTTTGCCTATAAATTCTAAGTTGGATTGTCCCATGGTGTTTCATCATTTTACTCAAAGAAGTGTGTCATATTGATGGTTTGGGAATATACTTGGGGATTTGAGTAGGTTCTACGCATCAATATTATTGTACCCCTTATTTCCCTTAATCAAATTTTATCCCATGTCATTCTATAGGATATTCATTCATTTTCCTCACGTGAGACCTTTATGATCAAGCATTCATAGATTTGTGGAAAATTATTTCCCCTTTTGTCATTTGTGATGAAAGAAAAGAAAAAAATGAAAGCCAAAATAATTAAAGATACACTAATATGATGTATCTAAGTCTGAACTAGAAGGTTGAAGTGCAAATGCATGTAAATTTTATATCTATGACTTGTTCCAAACTAATGAAAAACTCATTCCCTAAGTCCTAGATATAAGAAAAAGGTGAAGGAAAATTAGGCCCAATGAATGATAACCCATGATAATGAAACCCAAGATCTCAAAATGAAAACTGCAACTATTTCTAATTGTTTCCTTTGAACACTAAATGAGTGGTGTGATGAAGGGAGTATCCCAAGTAGAAATCAGCTAGCCTTAGACGAATTCCAAATTCTTGAAATATAATAGTAAGAACGTATGGCGTTTGGGTAATATCTTGGGAAATAAGCCACATTCTCTAGTTCAAAATAACATCCTTCAATCCCATTTATTTCTTCTTCCGCCAACATCAATCTAATAAAACAATGATAAAACCTAGTGTTTATGATATAAAATAAGTTTGGGATGGAGAGCCATGTTGAATGCATGGAGGCTTGAAAAGCCAAATGGAACACAAGTCGGTTGATGTTTTATTTATCTTGAATGTTTATCTAATAAAATTTTGTTGTGAGGGAAATCACACAAAGTAAAGGAGAGAGGACAGGAGTAGGGTTGAACAACAAATGGACCACATAGGCACTGAGAAGAACACCTTGGAGTGAGGATCTTCCCTTTCATTGAGAATGATTATGTTTACAAAGCTCATCAAATGCATGGATGAGGGTCATATGCTAAGTGTCGTGGGGTAGGGAAAGTAATTAGCACCCTTTGGTGGCTCTATTGCAAATGGTTAGACATAATCCACATTACATATGAGTATGGATCAATACAATATCACTAATTTTCCATTCCATTTATTATTCTCCAAATATGGGCTAGGAATCTTGTAGTCTTGAGGGTTAATTTAAGTAGCCATGAGAAAGTTGTGAGATATGTCTCCCCATTTTGGTGAGGTTATATGTTCAATTCTGTTGGTCCTCTAGGGGCAAGATGCTTGGAAGTTGGGCAGTGATGGTCTACCTAAATTAGCATCCATAAAAGATGGTGAAGTATAAGGAATTTTCCCATATA
>APFE030089525.1:137595-179016 GCA_000404065.3 Pinus taeda
AAGGCCACACATAAAGTGGGTGCTCTCCTTGTGGTTTCACCCCATTGACACAATCATTTATGTCACACAAGGCCCAACCTACTTTGTTGGAAGACTATTTTTTAAGGAAAAACATAGGAACTTGGTGCAGAAGAAGCAAAACTCCTTGTCATTGGAGGTTCATATTTTAATCACATGAAGGACAATCAACTCTTGTGTGAATATTTGGCATTAGGATACAACGTTAGAGGTCTCATTTGTATGAGAGCTCAATAGCTTCTTATTGGGAGGAGATATATGCAATAGTGTAGACATGACATAAAAATAATGAGATAACTTAATTGTGAAAACTCTAATATATAATGTAATACGCACCTTTTATAAACAAAAATAAATCAATATTTATTATTCTCAATATAAATATATTATTATTCTAATTTGATTTAAATTAAATCCTTAGATTTATCCACACATTATTAATTACACCAAACACATTTTTAAATGAAATAAATTATCATATATAACTAATCATATAGAAATAATTTATCCCTCCATAAAAAAAAAGAAAAAGAATTTAATCCCTCCAAAAATAAAAATAAAAATTAGAAGTCAAAATGATTTACCACTTGACTCTACCCCTATTTACAAAATTTCACCACCATTATCTAACCACGTGTTACCATGGCACAATCACAATCATCAAGAGCAAGAAACAAAACATTTTAAAGAATTACCTCACCACGCATTACCTCCGTGCACAATCAACTAAGGGTGGGAAACAAAGTGGTTTCAAGTTTAAAACATGACTTTTCTATCAGACCATTGATTCAGAGTGTACAAAGAAGAAAGCCAAAGAGGTTTGGATTCTTACTCATTTCAAAGACATTGTGAGTAATTCAATAGAGTTTTGGTCCGACTCGTTACCCACAACCAGCTTCTGTAATAAACCCCTGATACGATCTCCCATATCTATCCTTGCTTCACTCAATACATGACCGAGGCACATGGCTTCTATGGATGTATGCATCTACCTGTTTGGACTTGAATTCACGAGAGTGAGAGCATGGTGTAGAGGTTAGGGTTTATTTTTTCAAATCTACATGGAGGAACAAGAGAAAATTACTAGTCTTTTGTGATTTGGAGGTGTTGCAAAACAAGGAGCCGCATAGAGAATATGTGGGAAATGTTAATTCTATTTCAAAAATTTAGAAGCTAATGTAGGCTATGGGAACCCTCGATTTCTCTCTGAAGGACATTTTTAGGCCCAATTGCCACCGTACCATCAAGTTATTTGGTGCTCTCATCAATTTCTGGTGCTACATGTGAGATGGATATTGTATGTTATGAGATCCTAGCGCTAGCTTTTGTATTGGCTTTAATGTGTTTTGACATTTTTTCTTCGTAATCAAGGAAAATACTTATTAGGGGTAGGCTAGACAATAATGGAATGCAACAATGAGCTTGAAAATGAATTACTGATAGAAAAGATGAACATCGAGGTTTTTTCTGCCCAAATTCTCTTATGTAAAGTAATTGGTTTGTTTCAGATATATTTTCGTAAATTGAATTAGCTTAGATTTGCATATCTATTCTTTTTTTTTTATGGATCTAAACTGGAACAATAACTAAAATAAATTGAGTTAGAGTGATAATAAAAGCATCTTCTAACTTAAGAACTACACATTGAAATTAAGAAGCTGTAGATGGATTTTGACATCTTTAGGAAACATGGCACGATAAAGAAAACAATTATTAAAAGTAGGATTGGGAAAATTATCATAACTCCATATCAATGGCTTGAACAAATCCTCATTAACATGAGGATATAAACTCCAAAAATTTGGATCCCATGTTTGCATCTGCTTTAAAGCAATTTTCCAATCATCCATAGGTCTTCTCCTCAATGTAGTGGCTAGTACACGTACTGCTAGAGGTAAACCTTTACATTCATCTGCAACTTGTTTCCATGTATTCACTTTATCCTGGGGAATACATTCACCTTCAAAAGATATCTTGCAAAACGAATTAGGGGCTTCATCTAGGAATAGGGTTTGTACTTTCATGGACTCTTGTGCACCCATTTCTCCAGCCTGGCGAGAAGAAAACACAATCTTGCTTCCCTGCTTATTGACAAACACCATGCCCAATTGATTAATATGGAAGAATCTCTGTAAATCATCTAAGAACACAAGAACTTTCGTGTCCCTTAGAGAAGCAGAAAATGATGTCTTCCTATAATCAACATCATTATAGCTTGGTAAGTCACATTTGATTTCGTGAATAATACAACTCTGAAAGACGGCCAAATTAGGGAATTGACCAACTTTAACCCAAATCACAAAATCAAAGCCTCCTTTATTAACCTTGAAAACATTGTATGTTCTTTATAGAAATGCTTTTTTACCAACCCCTCCCATTCCATATATAAAATTACATGAACGACCAACTCTCCCATAAGAAAGCTCATTAGCTTATCAGAGTTAATCTTAGACCCTACCAATCCAGTGGTTGGCTCCTCCTCCAAGAGTACTGTATATTCTTGTTGCAGTGTAGAGATGACTAGCATATGAATATAGAGACTGAACCATATATCATTAAGGAGACCCTAAACAACTCATTGGAAGTTTTTTTTCCAGGCTTTCATCTGTTTTGAGACATTGAACTTGGAAGGGTCACAGTCAAAATATTTCCAAGTCTGTAATGAGCTAGGGATGAGCGTAATTCCTTTACCAATTTCAACTTTCGTCTCATCAAGCCGAGATTTCAGCAACCACGATGGCGTCCTTTTCTAAGCTCGGAATTGATCATTTATATGATCTATGAGCACTGAATAAACAATAATCTAATTTGCAGGTTGAGGTGCGTAATCTCTACGAGAAAATTAGCTAGCATAATAATAAGGTAAAATCTTGGATTTTGTAGGCTCTTTTCCTTTTGCAGAGTTTAGAACTTGGCAAGCCTAACTTGGATGCCAATGTCAGGTTTTTTTTAATTTTAAAAACCTTTAAATCTATCATCCTTTGGTTGAATGCTGTCACCCAATACCCAATACTTATGAGCTTTTGGATTTCTCCCCTCACTGTGTTGTATCATTATTTCTGCTAGACTTGCCAACTATAAATACCTCTCACTTACACTAAAAAGAAATTAAGTAGATATTAGTTCTTACCTTACAATGCTTGGTTCTTGGAAACATGATATGTTTGCACATGTTTAATACCAAAATACAAATGTATAATCAATTCTACCATAGAGACCACTGAACGATGCCAGTTAGACCACAGTGCCTCCAACCTAGCATCTCCTCTCTCCACTTCTACTAAATCCCAAAAGTAACAAATCTCCAATATGATGAAAACCTGTATACTCCATCTGGAAACCAACTATGGACAATTTTATTGAATCATCTTTCATCTGAACTCTTGTTTAAATCAACCTTTAACTCAACGAAAAGTGTCTTTGAAATCATACTGTGAACACTAGCCTAATGAAATGTGTTGGCCCTAAGCCCTCTAGTATAACATGGAGAAAATATGGGGGTTAACAATAGGGTAGACATGAAAAAATTGAGATGATTGAGGGAGGAAAATAATTTTTACTAAAATAAAATATTATCGATAGTAGCAGATTAAATGTGTACAGAAAATGATGCATACTGCAAATCAAAACATACATATAATTATGATAATGGTACACTCTTTCTTGCAATAAATAACAATATGATTATACTGATGAAATCATTAATTAGCAAGGGGATATTACAATTTTCTCTCTGTCCCGAGATAGGTAAGCATAGGCAACATATCCACCTTAGTGCCAAACTCCATAGAATCCATATATTTTTTAGACAAACTCCTTTTGGTTACAAATTTTACAACTATATCAACTTTAGACTCTATCAACTCTATGAGGCAAAAGTTGGTTGATGCACAATTAAAGTCTTCCATACATTACATTCTCCATAGAAACCTACAAGCAAAATAGTGCTTTATATTTCCTTTCCATTTTGTTTGACAATCAATAAATCTCCTCAAATTTCCACCTTCTAGCTGAGCTGACAAAGCATGAAGTTTGTTTATTCTAATTTGGTCCATACCAACAACACTCAATGAGCTCTACAACTTTAAAATACATGTTTCACTCTTTCATCTATTTAAAATGTAATCAAACCATTGCTTAACCCTATTTTAATATTTTATGAATTGCATTGGCAACAAGGGACTGATTGATTACAAACTAGCCTAAAACTTGGGACTTGAAAGATGTTATGACTTCAATATGGTTTGACACTATTTTATCCATCTGTCATTCTTGTCCTAAATTGTCTAACTCTTGCTAATCCTTCTTGCTATCTGGAGGTAACTCATATCCCTTAATGTAGTTTGTTGGTTTCATAGTAAAGAAGTTCTTGTCATATACTATCACCAATCCTGCTGATTAAGTCTTCTCACCTCTACCTGTATATTAAAGATACCATATTTTAGAATAATAACTTACGAAACTCCAATATAGTAGTGTTTCCATAGATATAAAGCATGCGTAGTAAATTTCAAGTTATCTTTTCGATTAAGAACCCTTCTTCCTATTCCATAGTCTCATTGAGCCTTAACCCCTTCCTAGATAACTTTTTTGTTAGAATTAGGAAGATATCCTAACTATCATTGAAGTGAGGGAAAGGTCCAAATATGGCTCACAACCAGTCTGTCCATTGACTTCATTTTCATTAGTTGATGGTGTCCTGTCAACATGGTTGCTAGAGGTTGATGACATCGTATGGTGAGAATGGGGAGACCATTCTCTCAAGATCCACAGAATGCAAGGACAATATCAATGAAGGTGGTCTCGCTTGCAAATTATGCATGGAGATCTGTGCTTGGAAAGTTTGGTGTGTGGATTTTCACTAGATGATTCATGGTTTCCCCCCTGCTTAGCTGACTTCTTCTTCTTCTTCTTCTTTCCTTTCTTCTTCTTCTCAGCCACTTGGTTTTTAGTATCACTAATTTCACCATGCGAAGAGGAAGAAGGGGAGGGAGAAACAAACAAAGTAGAAGGCGAAGGGACAACTTTAGCATCATTTGGCTACTGATTTGATTGCTGAGGAATCACAATATTTTGAATGATAGAAGTTGAGAATAGCCATACTGGCAGGCCAATTGTGATTCCTGGAAGGGACAATGTGGCCATATGCAGAGCACCAATATCTCTCCAAGAAGAGAAAGGACTACGATTCCACCAAGAGTGATTCCTTGATTGGTGGACTCCATTACCTCAACCTAATATCAACGAAGGAAAAGGGATGTTATTCTGAATTAAATAAATTTTAATGATTCTTTGACACAAATTTACTTTTTCAATTTTTAAGAGTCGATAAAAAGCTAAAGATGACTCTACTCACTTTCAATTTTTGAATGATCCTGAAGTGACAAGTGCTTAGATGGACCTTTTCTTTTAAGGAGTCAAAAAGGAACGAAAGTGAGGATTACCAAACAAATCTCAAAACTGCAATATACACCTTGGTCGTAAATTAAAGAGAAATTACGAAGGACTTATGTACAGCAGTCAATCTTCCCGAATGCTGTGTTCAGTTCATTGCGATCGATAGCTCAGCATACATGGCTTCCTATGGATGAAAGACATCAGCCTATTGTGGTCTCCCAATAATATAGTCGATGATACGAGGGGCACAATTCCATACTAGCACTTGTCATATCAAAGAGGAGGAATCACCCAACCCTTGATGAAAATGATAGTTACCAGGTTTTACGACACCAGAATACGTCTCTAGCCTACCTCTAGATGTGTTGCGTTAGGTTCAAAAGCATTGTTATGTTCATTAAGATTTATTTTAGAGTTGATCTTACTTAGAAGTTTGCCTTTCAAGGTTCATTGTGTGATGTAGATGTAAAATTCCTAAATATGTAATCTAAAATGATAAACAGTCATTTATTTTCTTTTAGCAATGAGAATATTAGCTACTAAGGAAAGAAGATAACGATTATTTCAATAGAGAGTAGAGAGCACACAGTAAATGAACTTTTCCTAAATCATTTTCCACATGCAGTCGAAATGAAAATGCAAATGCATGTATTTCTTTTTCATTTCCTTAATGTGAGAATGCCAAAAAGGAAAACTAAGTACAGATCTGAACTATTTTCTTCAAAGCGACACTTCGATAATTTCTTTTCAAAATGAAAGGAAGACTAAAACGACACTTTTCAATTTCGAATAGAAAACTATTTTCGACACTTTAAATATTAACAATTCAAATCAAATACAATGGAAAACGTAAAATTGACTATCTAGAAGAGGAAGACTTTACGGCACTCTTCTTTTTGACTCAAAATGACAGTTACGACACTTCTTTGCATCAAAAACGACAGTTCGATTAAGCTACTTTTGACAAAGAAGGACTGCAAATGATAGAAAAATACATAAAAACATTTACAAATCCTTATCAATGGAGGCTAAACAATGTAAAAGAAAGAGGTTTTAGCAATGAGATACCGATCACAAGCAGCAAAACAACTAAATAGAGCTGAAAACAAGGAAGAAAAAACCAAATTTCAAAAAGAGAAACAGTATCACTCAGTCATCACACCTGTCCTTTAGGGAAACAAGGATGCACCTCACCTGCAACACATGGGATGTGCGATGCATACAGGTAACTAGTTTCAGACAGTGTGATGGTCTAGTGAGCAAACCGAGTTGGGTTTTTGCTCAAAATTTGTAGCTACGTTCAGTGATTTAAGCTGACCTATGATAGGCAGTAAAAACAAAGTACATGGGTATGATCTTAAGAGGTTATTGAGCTACCACAAGAGCATTTAAGATGCTTGTAATCAGATGTTCAGTTGGTAAACCAACTAGAGATTGACTGAAGCAACATTCGTCTACTTTGCAGTTACATAGCAAAAGTAGTTCGAAAGCTATCTGGCTAATGTCAAGCTCTGTCTGTAGTTTATAAATCAAACATCAATAAAAAACAAACAAACTATTCGATCCCCAGTGGATTCACCATTTTGTTTCTAGGAAAACTAGTGTCTTTTCGATCTGCTAGTCCCACTAAGATGGGTAGCTATCATAGGAACAAACGATGAAAGCACTTTGAGATTTCCTTTATGTATGATAGATAAGAGAGAAGCAAAGAGGGCCAAATTGGATCTTCCGCTTTACTCTTTGCTTGATTTCTCTCTCCCTTGATGGAACTTGCAACTCCTCTCCTACTTGTCCCGCTTTAGAGAATACTTGTAGAGACAAAGTAACAAAACACCATCAAAGAATCTCGATCTATAATACCATAAACAATGCAGAATCAAAAATACATTAACCATACAATTGCATTCACAAATAGCAAGATTCACAAATACACGATTATATGGAGGAAAACTCAAAGAAATTTATTAATATGGAGGAAAAACCAAAGGCCTCTTCACCTCATGAAAAGCAAGATCACCCAACAATACAATGCTCCTTCTCAAAGACAAACCAACAACACTTCTTTACAAATTACAAAGTTCCAGCCTCTAGATCTCTCAGATGAGGGATCCATTTATAGATATTTGCAGAGGTGTGAGTCAGCTCTGGGTTTTTTATTAGTGTCATTTCACTTGTAGTTCTTAGTTCCACTTGGAGATTTCTTAGATGTCTTACTCATCCCAGGGCGAATTCAGAGAGGCAAGTGTCATAGAGGAAGTTTCTAGAAGATTCCATGAGCATCCACTTAGCAAACTGCCTCAAACATTTGTCCATTCTCGCCCATCACACCCCACAGAAGGCTCTTTTAGTATGCATTGCACCTGGCTAGTGTAGGAGCCAGTATGCATGGAACCTTGACCAAGGAGTAGTCAGTATGGTCCAGTTTTGCCGAGTCCTGAGTGGTTTCTTAGGTGGAAATTCTGGGAAATGTTGTAATCAATTGACCATGATCCTTTAGGGTCTGAGACAATGCTTTTAGGGGTTAAAGAGCCCTTGGTTTATTGACATATAGGATTGGGGTTGCAATGCCCAAATATGTCTATAACACATAGCATGCACATCCTCTTCATCAATTGTATTATGTAGGATCAACTTCACTAAGTGCAAACTAAGAAATATATCCAAAACCTTAGATATCATATCTGTCTTCAGTAGCATCACCAATGATAGATATACTTTTCATGAAAACTATTATGAAATAGGAAATGCTCAAGATTTCATAAGGTCAACAATGCACTATTAGAAGCATAGACAATGCTCCCCCAGAACATGTGCCAACTATTCAGTGTCAGGTCTCATCATATCCTTCTTCATCAATTAGGAAATCCATCAAAAGAATCATATTACAGCAACAACTCATAAACCATGATAAGCCAATACCACTTCTCATTAGTATCGGAGCATAGAAAAATGTAACCAACTAATGTCAGAACAAGAAAGCCAAATTATAAATGACTGAAGCATATCAGAACTTCTCCATGATTATGTCCCACAGTTTCTTCATCTGAGATAAACATACGTGATTATCTAGATCAACACTCATGTATATACATGACTATACTTCATAATATCCACATCAAAAAAGTGAAATGTTGAATTTATGATAACCACAACACCCTCTAAGCTTGTGCTGTATGTTCATTTTCATTGTTAGTAGATCAGACGCACTATCATTAATATAAGTAGCATGAAAATGCAAACAACGTGGGAATCATCATCAAAATATACACATGTATAACTCCCCCTACGATCATACGTCACTGATCCTGAGGACCTAATAATAATATCCTACTCTTTCCTAAAGGCATGTACCTCAAAGAACAATGCACTATAGTAGTGACCACTTCTTTTACTCTAAATCTTAGAAGAGGAGCTATCCTCCTTATTTTTGTGACAATTTATCTCTTTAAACACATATAACTTTTAAGAATTTATATATCCTCTTGTTATCAATTTTCCATCTTCTTCATCTATAACCATTCATTTCATTTATGTAAGCAAAATGAGATTTCCTTTATCCACCATTTGAACTACACTTACCATATGTAGCTTTATCCCTTGAACTAATAAATTGTCAACTTCTCTTGTATATTTATTAATTTTGGATCTACCTTTTCCGAAAACTCTTTTTGGAGCATGATTTCAAGAATAACATTACCATATGTGTATTTATTGAGAGACTCAAACTTGCTCTTTTCTCAAGTCACGTGATGAGATCATCTGATGTATATGTGCCATTTATATTCATTTTTAAACGAGAAGAGAGAAATACCACACCTTTGCTATTTTCTTTCTGCTTATTATGATAAATGTTTGTGGCTCCACCTTTTTCAAGTCTTTTGACATCAATACTCTTATATTATTTCTAGTCACGTTGTATGTGGCGACCCATTGATTTGTTCTTGCATTATCTGCTACTTTTAAAAATTTGTGATAAGCATAACATCTTATATGACCAGAAAAGGGAACAAAGGAATAATAATATTTTTGTTTCATGTTCCTCTTATTGCAATCAATACCTCTAGTACCAAATATGTTTCAAGAAAAAAAATATCCCTTGAAGGAAATTGAGTACCTGGGAACTAATGATCTTCCTATGAAGTGGCTATTTACTTGATATCGAAACAATCTACTTCTGGAATTGGCTACGACATGTCCATAATTATGACATATACAACATTCAAGATTATTTATCAAAGGAGAGAATCGATTGATGTTTCTATTATTGGGAGAAAATTCTTTCTTTTGAAAATTCATCTTCCTTGGACGTCGATCTAGTTGATTTCTTATTAGTATCCTTCAAAATCCTTGCACAAGCCTATGAACTAGATTCTCCTTTTACAAGTTCATGACAACCAAGACCAAATTTGATGGAAGGAGACCTTTGATTACTATGAATGGTATCAAAAATATTTTTACTATCTTGAAATACTTTTATGCTAGCTCACCTTCTAGAATACTTATCTCTACCTCTTTTCATTGCTTTTATTTTCCAATTGAGTTCTCAACTCAATGATTTCCTTCTTAAGCATGTTTTCTTGTGCTTAAAGTACTTGAAGAATCTCATAATATTGTTTGCTTGACTTTCCAAGATCGGATTTGAGATAGATGACTTATCCTTCAAGTCATTCATAGTAATTGGTTCTTTCTTTAAGCTCCTTGGTTGTTTCATCCTCTTCATTCGATTTATTTCTTGGTGATGTTATTTTGTTCTGTAGCCTTTGAAATTGATATTCCTTTTCCTTGTACTACTTTGTTATTTCTTCATTAATTTTGCTTCCTTTTTAAAATTGATTCTTTATCCTAATAATATTTTCTTTGTAAGTATAGTCCCTTTCATCGAATAATTGAGGTAACTTTTGATGATATATATTCTTATCTATGAGCATTTCAATTCATGATTCTAGGGCTATCGTTCTTGAATCTAATTTTTATGAATAATGGTTATCTTCACTTTTACCCAAGAGGGAAATATCAATCGATTCATTACCATCATCGCTACATAAGATGAAAATGTGAAATCATTTGTACAATGGTCATCATGTCTACAATTAAGACAAAAATCAATACCTGGTGATTCTTCATCATTAACCTCTCCAGATTATTCACTCTTGATTGCAAGAAAGAAGGGTGTTGTAGCGGTTACAACCACCCTACAATTTTTTGCCTTAGCTTCACTTTGGAACCTTCCCACCAACCATCCTTACCATCATGCCTTGCACTGTAAACTACATAGGCTTCAGCTGAGTTTCATTAGCTTGTCAGCCTATGCATGCCGACTTGTTTGTCTCCCACCTGGAGGTTGTCATTCGTGACTTAGGTAATTTTTTGGCTGAGATGTTCACTCAGAAAATTGCAAAATCTTGGAATGGAACCAACCTTCCCTCTAGAAATTGTGCAGTCCTTGTTGAGCTACCTCCTGTGGAGTACTTAAGAAGGTATGTTTTTGGTAATTATTTCAGCATCTTTTCATTAGAACTTACAAACATTTTGCATCATGAACTAGGAAAACGATAAGGAATTGTAGTAAAACATGTGATATTAATATGCAAGACGAAAACACTAACAATTGTCATTTCCTTATGCAGAAAGAAGGAAAAATGAGAAACTCCTGTTCCAAAGGAAAGGACAAGGACAGGTTAACCATTGTCCCTTTGATGGGGAATCGTATGCAAACAAGGCAAATAAAATTAAAGCGAATCATCCCTAGAAAGGAAATGGACATATCGGCTCGGCGCAAGAAAGAAAAGAGATGACGAGGACTAACGGTTCGGCGAATCCCTCAGGATCCTTGATCCTGAGGGATTGCTGCTTTAACTATTTCTGCACTTAGATATCTCTGCACTCACCATTATAAAAGGGGTAGCACTGTTAGCTCGAGGGGAGTTAGAATCTATTATGTTTTATGTAATTTCCTTTAAGATCAAAAGTTTGATCATCGAGTCTCATTAAGAACTGATATATTGTAATTCCGCTTTATACATTAATACAAACTTGGTTGCTACTTCATCTCTGAGTCTGGAATAACTTCAAGCAGTGTACCCCTGGAGGCTAAGGGCTCGACCCTGGAGGACACTTGCTCCTGTACTATTACATTTGGTTGATGCATGGTTTGCTTATTGACATTATTTGGTAATATGATGTGTTTTGTAAGTTTACATCACATGCTATGTTATGTTTAATTTATTAAGGTTTCTAAAGGCAGAACTATTATATTGGCTCTGCATCGTATTACTTTTATTTTAAGTATTGATATAATACTACTAGTCTTTACATAATACTGTTACAGAGCCTTTGTGCTATACACTTGTTCATTAACATTATGGAATTCATCTTGGGAGTTATGTTCTTTGCGATTGTTGGATCTATAAACAATGCTCTTCCATTTTGAAATGTAGTCATACTCTTTCTAACTGAGATTGATAACTGGATCAGATTACTATTAAAGTGTGACATGTGTATATATGGTTTTTAGTCACTGTTCTATAATTCATCATTAATCAGTACCGTTCCATTTTGGTGCGTTATTCAATCTGCCCTTAAGAGTGAAGGATTGTTGTTTGATTCATGTAGATTACGATTAGTGCATTTGATCTTATATAACTAAGGTGTTAGTTCTTGTTAGAATTAATTGCCGTTACAATTTCTTAACTGTTGTTCCATTTCAGTTTTGTTGTTCCATTTCTTATCTACCGTTTCATTTCCTGTCATTTGTTATTTTGGTGTGAAGAATGATCCCAAGCTATAGTGAGCATTGACATCTACTGTCTGGATCCTAGATCCACGATCTGTTCTCTGGTTTCCTCTTCCATCAGTTTACAAAGGGATGGGTTATTTCTACTGAACCCTTAACTGATAAATGGCTTAGTTTTCTGAATGTGTGGTTTAATCTTTTGAAGTAGTTAGTTGTAAACAAGCATCCATTTACTCTTGTATTTTTGAACACTGTACTACTAGCATTACTCTGGAAAATGATAGCCTCAAACTGAGACAGTCTTTGAAATAACAAAACGTTCCCAGACTGACATATTAATGTGAAGTAATTAGAGGTGAAAGAGACCCTTTTTATAGCTTGACATTTTGGCACCGTTGCCGGGGAAAGAGTGTAGCCATTTTTTCTTTATTCAGAGTAGTGTACGAACCTGCTAGGGAAGAATTGGGTTTTAAAAACGGAAGTTAAGAACCTACGTGTGCAGCATGTAACAGTCCTGCTCCTCTGCTTGCTTTCCTATAAATTTTCTGCTATTTTGTTTGGGTAGAATTTAGTAGTTGATTTGTGTGCATGACTAAGCAGAAAAAGCCAGAAAAGAATTCCAAACCTCTACCCAAGCCAGAAAAAGCTAAGGGGCTGGTGACACTTGGCCAACCAACCTTCATAGATGAAATCTTCAAGAAAGTAGAATCTCAGCCCTTAATAGGACCCATAAAAGTTATTTCTAGACAACCTACTATTTCCCTTTAGGCCACATGATCACCATCTGTAGCCTTTGCTGAGGTGCATAGCCAAACTGAAGAGCAAGACTTTCAAGAAATTGAAAATTCTACTCTAGAACTATTGCAGGAAGGGAATTTCGGTAATCTTTGTGAAGGAGGAGGAGAGACAGGGGAAACCGAGGAACCGAGATCTCCTCCTGAGACAACTCAACCATTCAATAGCCCAGACAAGGGAAGTGCTGCAAAAATCATTTTTGAAGAAACTCAATCTCCTCGGACATTAGGCACTCTCATTATCCCAGATAGAGGAAGTGATATTAAAAATATTCCTGTTAAAGCCATTCCCCCTCAACCTAGGAATACCCTCCTAGATATCCCAGAAAGTTATTGGCATATATTCGACCAAATGGCTCAAAACTAGCCAAACACTCAAACCTCTACATTACAATACCCCATAGTGGATTCTGCAGCAAATGCGCCTATGAAAGCAATCCCTCTTCAACATATCCCTACATTCCATGGTCTTACATCAGAAGACCCGGATGCATTTCTATTTGAATTCGATGTGTTCTGTAGGGGATATGATTACACCACTGACCCCCCGAAACTGAAACTATTTCCCTCTACGTTAAAAGGGGCTGCTTTAAGATGGTTTATGGGATTAGGTGGCAGGGTTATAAATAACTGGGATCAAATCAAAGAATATTTTCTAAAAATATATAAGGACTATTGCAGGTCTAGAGAACTAAAGGATGAAATATTCCAGATGATAGCTAGACCAAACGAAACATTAGAGGAGTATGTGGAACGTTTTCAGTATAGTCTTCAAAGATCTCCTTATGCATCATTTCCTTTACCTGATAATGTGTTAAAAACAACATTAATAAGGGGCATGAAGGAACAATGGATTGAAACATTAAACATTATGGGAAAAGGAGATATTTAGCAAGAAATTTTTTCTGAAATTATTGATTTATGTATCAGGAGCTCGAGAGGCAGCACAAGATTAAAACCGGTAGAACATGATCGGTTTGTAAGAGATAATAAAATTTCGACAGAAAGAGTAATGCGTGTAGAAATTGGAAATTTATTGGAAAATCTTAAAACTGATATACCAGGGACACTAACTACACAACTTGATATTATGCAGGCCAAACAGAATCAAATGGAGGCAGAACAAAATTTGGCAATCTTCTGTCCCCGATGCAGGAAAAAGCATAGCCATAAAGAGTGTCCACTAGATGTACTCCAAACATCTGCCATCTGCACAAAAGATCACCTTACGGAAAGTTGTCCCTCACTTCCTGGATTAAAAGCAGTATATAAGGAAACAAAAGAAGAGCCAGAATCGATGTATTTTCTTAACCAGCGCTGTCACTAGCAGCCGCGACAATATGGTATGTTTCCAGACCCAACTTCCTCTTTTCAGTCTCCATAGTATAATGCTCAACAATATAATATGTGCCAAAGTCAATTTAAATCCCTGTTTCCAAATTGGTCACCACAATCGTTTCCTTCCTCAACCTCGTGGCTGAATCAAGCAAGCCAACCTGGTTGGCCGAATCTTCCTTATACCCCACCATATTGGCAAAGTAACGCATACCCACAAAAATGGACTCCCCCTCCTTCACAAAGTTTAGCCTGGCAGACAAACTGGCAGAGATCGATGCATCAGCCAGTAGGAACCATTCTGCTCCCTCAACCTACACTACCAGCCTTACAACAAAATCCCCAGTCTAATCTGAGACCGCAACTCCCAGCCCAACCCAACCCCAATCCAAATAACAGATTGGTCCAATCTGTCCAAATCATATAAACACTAGAAATAGGAGCCGATATGAGGAAGTGTAATGATCTTCAGTTAAGTTCTGGGTGTATCATTGAAACCAAGGGAGATAAGACAGTTCAAGTTGAAAATCAGTTACCCAAAGAACATCTGTCACAAGAAGAGGATGTGAATAAACAACAAACTCATAATCAAGCAACCACATCGTCTCACCCGTTCCTAGAATGATTAATCATACCTCGACCTATACAATATCCTGATTTTGACATTCTAGGAGAGTTACAAAATTTGTACATAAAAATTCCATTCCTCCGAGCCATTCAAGACATCTCGATATACGCAAAAACTATCAAAGAATTTTGTATAAAGAAACTAAGGAGGAATATAACAAATAATTCAAGAGTCCAAGTAGTTAGCACTCTATCTAACTTATTATCAGGAAACGAAACACCCATTAAATACGAAGACCCAAGAAATCCAATAGTAACTGTGCAAATTTATGGTCAGACCCTTTCCAATGCCTTAGTTGATCTAGGAGCTGCAATCAATATCTTAACAACCACTACTTGCCAAAAGCTAGGCATTACATCTGTAGAACCCACCTCTACCTTGCTCTAATTGGCTGACCAATCTGTGGTTAGGCCAGAGGGCACGCTACATGATGTCATGGTCTCTGTTGACTCCTGGGAATATCCAACCGATTTTTTGATAATAAATCCAGAACCTGACTTGATGGACATCCATTGATTTTAGGTAGACCTTGGCTTGCCACTACCGATGCTTATATTGGATGTCGACAAGGAAATATGACCATAACCAGAGGAGCAGATATCAAGAACTTAGTTCTATATCCTCCAGCGCAGCCAAGTGTCACAATAATCAAAACTAATAGGCACCCTGTATCATACCTTACTGATAACATTAGATCTCCATTAACTATACAAGAGGCACTTTATTTCAAAGACCAAACAGAAGACGATGCCAATAATAATTTTATTAGTCAAACTGAACTCATATCCCGCACACAATATCACATGATAAAAGCAACATTTGATAGTGAATTAGAAGAAGATCCCCTTAAAGATACACATGATCATACAATACCTGTTAACTTTGTTGCAAATAGTAAAATTGTGGAAATTGAACCAGGAAAAACCTTAAACATTAATGCCAACCTCACATCCGAACAAGAAATGAAGCTCATCTATTTGTTAAGGAAATATAAAGAAGCATTTGCATGGGATTACCCTGATATGAAAGGAATTGACCCCCAGTTATGTACACACCACATTTATATAGAAAAATATATGAGACTTGTTCGTCAACCTCAGAGGAGACTTAATCCTCATCTAAAAGATGTGGTAAAAGCTGAACTGCAAAAACATTTAGATTTCAATTTCATCTATCCTATCTCCGATAGTAAATGGGTGTCTCTGCTTGTGGTGGTACCAAAAAAGAATGGGAAATGGAGAATCTGTGTGCACTACAGAGAGCTAAATAAAGCAACACAAAAAGACCACTTCCCTCTCCCATTCATCAACCAAGTATTAGACAGTTTGGCAGGAAAGAAATTGTTTTCTTTCCTGGATGGCTTCAGTTGATACAATCAGATTCAGATTGCCTGTGAAGAGAAAGACAAAACTACTTTTACTTGTCCTTGGGGAACATTTTCCTATCGAGTTCTACCTTTTGGCTTATGCAATGCTCCTGCCACATTCCAAAGGGCTATCCTCAGCATTTGTGCAGACTTAGTAAATGAAGGACTTAAAGTATACATGGATGACTTTACACCATACAGAGATGATTTCGATCCAGCATTAAATACACTAGAAAAAGTTCTACAATGCTGCATTGCTACCAGGCTTTGTTTAAGCCATGAAAAATGCTATATGATGATGACTGAAGGACTTATCCTAGGACACTATATTTCAGCAACTGGCATTCAGGTAGACCCAACCAAAATCCAAATAATTTTACTTATTCCCACTCCTACCACTCAAACGGAGGTACGCAGTTTTCTTGGATTTTCTGGTTATTATAGGAGGTTTATAGAACATTATTCGCATATTATTGCACCTTTGTATTCACTAATTGGTAACGTTGATTTTCTTTAGACAAAAAAATGTGAACATGCTTTTAAGGATCTGAAGAAGCTCGTGTCCACAGCCCCAGTCCTTCGAGGACCAAATTGGGATTTTCCATTTCAGATATCATCTGATGCCTCAGATACAGCCATTGGAGCAGTCCTTGGGTAGGAAGAGGATAAAAAACCATATGCAATTTATTACATCAGCAAAAATTTATCCCCTGTTGAATTAAACTACACTGTTACTGAAAAATAATTTCTAGCTGTAATACATGTTGTCAATAAGTTTAGACATTAGATTACTGGATATCCTGTTATCTTGTACACAGATCATTCTGCCATAAAATATTTAGCAAACAAGCCTATCACAAATGGCAGAATAACTAGATGGCTAATTTTATTGCAGGAATTTGATATTACAATCAAGGATTGACCTAAAAAAGAGAATCCTGTAGCCGATTTTCTCTCAAGAATTCCAAAGCCAATCGATGCAACAACAATTGAAGATCAATTTCAAGACGAACATTTGTTTGTTGTGGCTGTTCAAACACCCTGGTATGTTGATGTTGCCAATTACCTAGCAGTAGGTAAATTACCAAAGCATCTAACCCCTAATGAGCGGAAACAGATCGTTCAGCAGAGTGCTCGATTTTCTTGGATTAGGGGCTATTTGTTTCACACAGGGGCAGACATGCATATCAGGAGATGTGTTCGAGAAGATGAAATCTTTGACATTCTAAAATCTTGCCATGAAGGACCATGTGGCGACATTTCACCAATCGCAGAACTGGACATAAGGTGCTGCAAACAGGGTATTATTGGCCCACGATTTTCAAAGATGCAAAGAAATTCGTCTAAGCCTGTGACAGTTTCCAGAGAGGACACCCTGGTCAGTCTGATGAGATGCCTCTGAAACCGCAGCTAGTCATCGAACCATTCGAGTGATGGGCTCTTGATTTCTTTGTACCAATTAACCCATCATCAAACCAGAAAACATATATTTTTGTGGTAATAGAATATGTCACCAAGTGGGTTGAAGCAGAGGCATTGCCAAGAGCTACAAAGGATTCTGTCATACAGTTCCTGTTCCATCTATTTGTGCATTATGGCCTTCCAAGAGAGATAATTACAGACGGTGTAGCACAGTTTGCTGGGAACAAAATAGCTACGACACTCAACAACTATCACGTCCAGCATAAAATCACTACTCCATACCACCCACAAGCAAATGGGCAGGTAGAAAACAACAATAAAATAATAGAAGCAATCCTAATGAAAACCATTGCATCACATAGACGTGACTGGGCTGCCAGACTACCCGAAGTACTGTGGGCTTATAGAACAACATGGAGAAGTACCACTAGTTACTCACCTTATCAATTAGTGTTTGGAAAACAACCCATTTTCCCCATAAAATTAGAAATCCAAACATTGAGAATAACACAGGAAGTTGGCTTAGATCTAACCGAGGCACAGATCAATTGATTATAGTAGATCCATGAGCTGGACAAAATTAGGGTCTCTGCACTTCAAAACACTGCCCTGATCCAGTAGCAGTGAGCTAAATGGCATGATGCTCTCATTAAAAATAAAGTCTTCCATCCAGGAGACTGAGCACTTTTGTACGACTCCAGGTTTCAGGACTTCCACGGGAAACTCCAGACTCGTTGGTTGAGACCATACGAAATCCAAAAAGTACATGACAATGGTACCCTTACTCTAATCACTATTGACGGTTTTGGATATGCCTTCAAGGCAAATGGCCACCGAGTTCATCTTTATCACAAACCACCCACTCAGGAGTCCTTTTGCCAGCAGCTACGCCGAGAATCTGATATGGAAATTTTGGGGGAGGGAGAGAAGTCTTCCTCACCTGTAATTCATTAAGAAATTTATTTCTTTTCACAGTTTGTACATAATTTCTTTTCTTTTTTTGAATCATTTTTGTACATATTTTTGAATCAACGTTTTGTCATTACTATTTTTTTACTGTTCCTTTTTCAAAAAGAACAACACCCTTTGGATCAGCCATCATTTTGCTATAATTTTGTTCTTTTTCTTTATTTCTGTGTTATGTTGTTCCTTTTCCAAATGAACAACATTTTTGATTTCTGATGTTCATTTTCCAAAGGAACGACATTTGTGTATTCTGCTGTTCATTTTCCAAAGGAAAAACATTTTTGAGTTCTGCTATTCCTTTTCCAAAGGAACGACATTTGTTTGCTTTGCTGTTCCTTTTCCAAAGGAACAACATTTTCGATTTCTGTTGTTCCTTTTCCAAAGGAACGACATTTCTGTGTTTTGCTGTTCCTTTTCCAAAGGAACAACATTTTCAATTTCTGTTTTTCCTTTTCCAAAGGAACGACATTTGTGTGTTTTGCTGTTCCTTTTCCAAAAGAACAACATTTTCGATTTCTGGTGTTCCTTTTCCAATGGAACGACATTTGTGTGTTTTGTTGTTCATTTTCCAAAGGAACAACATTTTCGATTTCTACTATTCCTTTTCCAAGGGAACGACATTTGTGTGTTTTGTTGTTCCGTTTCCAAAGGAACAACATTTTCGATTTTTGCTATTCCTTTTCCAAAAGAACGACATTTGTGTGTTTCGTTGTTCATTTTCCAAAGAAACAACGTTTTCGATTTCTGCTATTCCTTTTCCAAAGGAATGAAATTTGTGTGTTTTGCTGTTCCTTTTCCAAAGGAACAACGTTTTCGATTTCTGCTATTCCTTTCCTAAAGGAACGACATTTGTGTGTTTTGCTGTTCCTTTCCCAAAGGAACAATGTTTTCGATTTTTGCTGTTCCTTTTTCAAAGAAACAACATTTGTGTTTTCTACTGTTCCTTTTCCAAAGGAACAACATTTTTGGTCTTTTGTTGTTCTTTTTTCCAAAAGGAGCACCACTTGCATTCTTTCGCTCTCCCTTTTTGAAACAGCTTGTTCCCCTTGCTGTTCTAAATTAAGGATGCATACTGTTCCTGTTCTTTCAAGTCTTTTAGAATACATCTATGCACTTATGAAATGGATAGAAAATCACAACATACTGAAATCAGTGAAACATAAAATTGCTATTTTTATAAGACATTGCTCTGAATTGGTAAGAGGACAGAAGGAAGGACACGCTTATTCATTATCTTTTACTGTCATTGTTCTACTAATTCTGCTCTGATTGGTTATCTTTATCATGTTGGTCCCTTTCAATCCTCTTTGATTATTACTCAGGGATAAGAGAAAAGGGTTTATATCTTCCTATTGAGATGTTAAGACTTCTTCCACCATTCCTACTCTTAAGGATTGTTGAACCACCCTTTGTGTATAAATAAGGAAAGTACTTCATGAAAAAGAAAGAAAAGAGAGAGAAAACAATGATGTCTTAATGATTTATAAGTTGTCAAATGCAGGATAGGGGGTGTCATTAAGAGCCAACCTACCATGATCATGAGGACAAAAACGAAGTGGCATTCCCACTATGGCCACCACACCATGGTTATGGTCCAAAAGGTATATAAAATAAAGAACCCTTGGAACAGGAGGTCTCATCACGAGCCGACCTGCCCACCTTTCGCTCCTTCCTCATGAATGGCATTATGGCTAACTGGTCACCAAGCCAGCATAATGGCCTACATTTTGACATCACACAACATTTCCTAAGCATACACAAAGGATCATGGTTCCATGGGTGAAATAAAGAACTCTGCCAAGGTTATGGACACCTATCGGCAGCAGAGCACTGTTAATGCTATTGAAGTCACATTATTTACACCAATAGGTAGTTATTAGCACCCTTCTATTTCTTATGCCTTAGTAATGAATCATATATTATTTCCCGAACATGAAAAAATAATTGACAATGACCGCATGAGACTCCGTATCCACAACAGATGTCCTATCCCGCAGCCTTGCATCATATCGCCGCAGTCTCTTATGTATTAAGTGACCCAAATCTACACCTCAATTTCGATATTTTGCTACTTTTGTAAACATGGCATATTGCCATACGCTGTTCCTTAAGGACTCTATTTCAGAACGGCACGCCGCTCCTTTATTTGACGCCGGGGATGGCCTATCACATTGCGGGGGGGGAGGTTAACCTCATCATTCCCTCGATTACGTGTCAGATCACTATTCAACAAGTTGTGTACTTGGGAACAACACGACTCAATGGTATACTATTTTTTTATTTATTGCATGACTTGCTGTTCATAAGCCATTTCCATTGTATACTCTGCAGCATTAATATTTTGAGCGAGTCTTGCGTCTGTCAGCCTCTCTATGTTTCAAACAGCATAAAAAGTTGTCGTTCCATTGTCAAAACTCTGAGATTTTACAACGAAACTAACATGGAAGGAAGATCGATTCAGAGAGAACCGTAGGTGTTAACAATCTCTATTGCTGCCCGGGAAATCCTGGAAAGAGCAGGGTGGCTAACTTATCTCAATCACGTACAGGAATCCAATGAGACTGTAGCAATTGAATTCTTGTAGAACTTGCAAGAGGATCACTCCACAGTGAGGGGGAGACACATAGCGGTCATCGATGAAATAATCGCAGAAGTCTTGGGACTACTAGTCGTTGGACCTGTATGGACGTTAAAGAAGGAGAGATTGCAGAAGATCATAGAAATCTTCCAGGAGGAAGGCCATATCCTCACAATTAGAGGAGAGGGGGTTCTGCTAGTAGCATTAGGAGAGCCATGGGCAAAATTGGCGAAGACCATTCAAAGCTACATCACCTGTGAAGGCAGAAAAGACGTGGTAAGACTACGACATCTTAAACTCTTAGCTGTATTAAAGCAAAAATGCTTTGTAAATTTACCTGCATTTTTGAATTCATTACTTCATGACATTGCACGGAGCATAAAAAAGGCACATCATGCAGAGTCAGTTGTTAGTCATCATTGGTTGATTCGGTTAATAGTCAGCCATAGCCTTACCCAGCAGCAGAGCAGCTAGGAAGAGCTAATTGCCATGATAAATGGAGGATTGACCACACCATCCCCAAAACGTAAACATGCCACCAGTACACCTGAGCATCCAGAAAAATGAAGGAAATCGGTCCGGCTAGACCGGCTATGAGGGAGGCTGGAGAAGCCCCAAGGAAACATCAGCCAACCGGTAGAGATAGAAGATGAGAAACCCCCACGATTAGAAGGGGAAGATAATCAGAAAGGAATGCAGGAAAAAGAGGAAGGAGAAATTGAAGAAGCAACTGAGCAATCTAAGCAGGAGGAGGAAACGAAACAATAGGAAGGTAGCTCATTGCAGGATCCATTGAGAGAAGATGAATTGGCCAAAGTTTTGGCCAATATGGGTGAATATGGCCAACCTTCCAGTCCATTAGATATCCATGCTGAAGAGGAACCTCACGAGGGAAATGCACCTGAAGAATCACATGCAGAGGAGGTAGAAGAAGAGAATTTGCCTGTTCATGATGAAAATATGACAGGAGATGCAGAACGGAAACAATTCGTTCCTAGCCAGACGACACCAGAAGAAATTCCGAAGGAAAGGGGGGCAGAAAAGGAAGTCACCCAAGAAATAACAGAATCAGTTAGGATTCTTGCCTCAGAGCAACCAGAGCAGAGCAACAAAGAAGCACCCCAGAGAGAAAATCAGGGAATTAGTCACAGTCCAGGCCACAGTGAACAACCTGTTGTTCCTTCTAAGGAAATTGAGGAAATTAAGGAATTGCAAAAATAACAGCAAAGACTACTGAATGTAATAATTCAGTTCCGAAAACAGATTAGGATTTTAAAAGCAAGGAAATGGGTAAAAAGGACTTTGGGAAGGAAAAATGCAACCATTCCAGTAAAACCCCTTAAGACAAAGGGTGTCAGAGGACCAGAGTCCATCCTGTTGTTCAAAACCTTGTCGAAAAGCACGTTGCTGTTCCAAATGATGTTGAGGAGCAAACTGTTGTTCCAATTAAAAAGGAACAACAATGGACTGATATCCACGTTAAGATAGAAATGGATGATATGTTGACCCGTGATAAGGGAATTTAGATGGAGACACCACCTTCGGGAGTGATAAGGGTCATGAACGCAAAACAACGCAATAGGAAAATTTAGGTAAAACTTCCGGCCTCCACTGCTGCATGGAAAAGAGATCCGAAAATGGTAACCCTACGAAAGGGTTTGAAGCAAGCTCAGCAAGCAGCAGAAAAGCTTATAGAGCAAACGGTCCCTCAAGAAAATTATGAAGAGGTACGTCATCCGGTTAGGAACGTCAACCTATCCGAAAGCCAGGCCTTTGAAGGGTGGCGACGGGAAGAAGAAAAAGTCGCGAAGGTAACTCGTAAGTTAGATATAGTTATGAAGCAGATGGATACCTTATGTTCTTTATACAATGACATCCTAGCATGTAGAGCCCCTGCTAAGAATTATGCCTTGTTCTTAATGCAATGATATTTGCAATTGAAAATAAAGGTTGTTAAAGCAGGTGCTCCCATACAAATTAACACCATCGATGATTTTATAAACTGCTATAAGCACTACGGGGTAAAAGTTTAGAGACTACTGTGTGAGTTTTATTTACATAACCTTGTATTAGACCAGCAGACCGAGCTAAACCCTGGCCCTTTTGTTGGGGATATCTAATTACAGGCATTTATTTCATTTGGGGTTAATCAAATTAAATGGCTTAAAGCCTATAATGCTTTCCAAAGACAACAAAATGGATTAGATTTGTGGATAAGAGCTGAGCCTAGGAATCTAGTACAGTTGTGGAGAAAACATAGAAACCTCATGAAAACTCCAGGCGTAATTGAAACATTAGGACCAATTCATGAGGCAATCATTCGACACGGAATAGAATACTTTTTATCTATCAAAGACCTTGCCATTGATGCGGCTAAATTTCGGTATCAGATCTCTAATCCGAATATCTAGCTCAGGGAACCATTTAAGTATGAAAATTTTAAATTAGCCACCAACCGCTTGCACCTCTATGGTGAAGTCATTTTGAGGGCAGGGCCATCCTGGTTAGGATATAGGTTCTGGAGTCCAATTATTTGGCACCCTGCACCTGGATACCAAGCCTTGTATGAGATGCCTGAGGGTCAGACAGGCCATTTCTTTGAACACCTAGTTATGTATCATGGCTGTAGGCCTTCACATGAAATTCCATCTCTAGCATACTCACTCACTACCTTACATGTCAACTACAATGTTTTCATGAGGGCATGAAAAAGGGTAAGCAGGGGGGTGTGTGGAGTACTAAAGAAGGTATTTTTTTGGTAATTATTTCAACATCTTTTCATTAGAACTTACAAACCTTTTCCATCATGAACTAGGAAAACGATAAGGAATTGTAATAAAACATGTGAGATTAATATGCAAGATGAAAACACTGAAAATTGTCATTTCTTTATGCAGAAGGAAGGAAAAATGAGAAACTATTGTTCCAAAGGAAAGGACAAGGACGGGTTAACCGCTGTCCCTTTGACGGGGAACCGTATGCAAACAAGGCAAAGAAAATCAAAGTGAATCAGCCCTAGAAAGGAAGTGGAGATATCGGCTCGGCGCAGGAAAGAAAAGAGATGAATGAGGACTAACGGTTCGGCAAAGATTGCTGCTTTAACTATTTATGCACTTAGACATCTCCGCCTTCAATATTATAAAAGGGCCAGCACTGTTAGCTCGAGGGGAGTTATAATCTGTTATGTTTTATGTAATTTCCTTTAAGATCAAAAGTTTGATCATCAAGTCCCGTTAAGAACTGATCTATTGTAATTCCGCTTTATGCATTAATACAAAATTGGTTGCTACTTCATCTCTGAGTCTGGAATAACTTCAAGCGGTATACCCCTAGAGGCTAAGGGCCCGGCCTTGGAGGACACTTGCTCCTGTACTATTACGTTTGGTTTATGAGTGGTTTTCTTATCGATGTTATTTGGTAATCTGATGTGTTTTGTAAGTTTACATCACATGCTCTACTATGTTTAATTTAGTAAGGTTTCTAAAGGCAGAACTATTGTATTGACTCTGCATCGTATCATTGTTCTTTTAAGTATTGATATAATACTGCTAGTCTTTACAGAATACTATTACAGAGCCTTTATGTTGTACACTTGTTCATTGACATTATGGAATTCATCTTGGGAGTTATGTTCTTTACGATTGTTGGATCTATAAACAATGCTGTTCCATTTTGAAATGCAGTCGTACTCTTTCTAACTGAGATTGATAACTGGATCAGATTACTATCAAACTGTGTTGTGTGTATATATGGTTTTCAAGCGTTGTTCTATAATTCATCATTAATCAGTGCAGTTTCATTTTGGTGTGTTATTCAATCCGCCCTTAAGAGTGAAGGATTGCCGTTTGATTCCTGTAGATTACGATTAGTGCATTTGATCTTATAGACTAAGGTGTTACTGCTTGTTAGACTTAATTTCCGTTACAATTTCTTAACTGTTGTTCCATTTCAGGTTTGTTGTTCTATTTCTTAATTGTTGTTCCATTTCTTATTTGCCGTTTCATTTCCTGTCATTTGTTATTTTGGTGTGAAGAATGATCCCAGGCTGTAGTGAGCATTGACATCTACTGTCCAACTCCCAGATCCACGATCCGTTCTCTGGTTTCCTTTTCCATTAGTTTACAAAGGGATGGGTTATTGCTACTGAACCATTGAATGATAAATTGCTTAGTTTTCTGAATGTGTGGTTTAATCTTTTGAATTAGTTAGCTGTAAATGAGCATCCATTTACTCTTGTATTTTCGAACACTGTACTACTAGCATTACTCTGGCAAATGATAGCCTCAGACTGAGACACTCTTTGAAATAACAAAACATTCCCGCATTGACATTTTACTGTGAGGTAATTAGAGGTGAAAGAGACCCTTTTTATAGCTTCACACCTCCTGCGCTCTAGAATTGCACAATCCACCGAGGCAGCCCACCCTCATAAAGTTGCACAATCGAGCTTGACACTAGGCTTCAACCCAGAAATTGTACAATTTTGGGAGGAAGTTACCTACTAACCGCAAAAATTGCACAATTCCTGAGGGACACCCATCCATGCTCAGCTTGGAAACTGCACAAATCCCTTTTCTAGGATTGCAAACTACTGTATGTGCCTTCAGGTTTATCAATTCCCTTTGAGACTGAGCATTCCTGATTTGCATGAATGGGCTTATTTTTCCCGAAATAGGAAATAGAAACATGAAAACGGCATTCCTAAATTTTAGGGATCTATTTTTAGCAGTTGGAAGTTACATGCAAATATCATTTTAGAAACTTCCCTCAAAGTTTCGCTTTTTCCTAGATTTGTGGCATGCACGTCATAACCTCGGTATTATAAAAACTTATTTACTGGATGCTGCAAAGCTCATTCCTCACATCGATTTTGCAGCTCTGACATCACACATCACATCTAGGAGTCTTCAACACATTCATATCAACGTTTTCAGGGTAAGTCTGCTTTTCATGTCTTGTGCTGCGTTTCTATAGATTTTTGTATTTCTCTTTATGTAAGTGATGTCTTCATGATTTCAATGAACACTTGTTGTCATTTTGATGCATGTTAGCTTGTAGAAGCATTTTTCACTCTTTCATTGCATCTCACTACTGTCACATGCATGACATTGTTTCTGCACTCATGTTTGTCATTGTGGTGACTTGCTTCACACACATGCTTGTTTTCTTGGTTTTTGAATCCTGCACTCACTGTTTGCATGCATGATGATCCACACTTATTTACACTCAGTCTCACCATGAATTCCAACCTTCCCATGCTTCCAGTCGCTCGTCGGCGGGTCTAGGTTGCCTTGGCCTGGACCTTGCCTTTCCCAACTAGAAATGAACATTTATGAGAATGAAGGCCCTGCCTTCCTCCCAGAAAATTCACAAATATGGCTAGCACTAGAATCTAGGCTTTCATTTCACAATTGTGGGAGGCAATTCCCTACTGACCAAAAAATTGGGTAATGTAGTCCCTAAGCTTGCATGTAATTTCTTACTGAAATTGTGCGTTGTGTAGTTTCAGTCCTTAGTAGGCCAGACTAGACGGTGCATTACACAGTTCCAGTAGTCAAGCAGCCTCCTGACATCCCATACTATGTCTTGTGTAGTTTTGGCAGTCTGTCTCCTAGCCTCCCAATAAAAATTGCGCAATCTTCACAGCCAGTCACATAGGTATGTTGCATGACAACCCTCCAATTTGTTTTGGTTTTCAACTGACACATCGCTTGCCATGAGTGTTGCTATGTCTCCAGGTATCACAAGTGTTTATTTTACTCTCAGTATCATAGATACCATGGCCTCCTAAGGAGTAGGGTCAAAGGACAAAGCTGAGAGCGCAACTAGAGATGTAGTTAAGCAAGTGTATATAAGATTTTTGATATATGAAGACACCAATTTGTTCATAGACAACAATATCAAGATGAAATGGCCACGCAATTGCAAAGAGAAACACCATCACCAAAAGAAGAGGGTAGTAGACCTGTGCATGACAAAGGAAAGAGGAAGGTTGTTGATAGTGTAGAGGCAGAGAAAAGCTGCAAGTTCAAAGGAGATCCACTTGTGAGGAAAGCAACTTTCGAGGTTGAGGCTAAGAGGTGATAGCGTGACAAGAGGATCGTGCAAAAGTAAAGAGACAAACAAAGGATGGAGGAAACAGAGAAGGAGTTGTAGGAGTTGAAGTGGAAACTCAAGGAAAAACAAGAGTTGCGTAGAGCAGAGAAGGAATCGTAGTAGGAATAGATCTGGCAGGAGTTGCAACATGCACAGACTGATGAAACTGTGCCACACACGTTATAGGCCCATCCCATCAATTGGCACAGAGAAGATAGGGTTAGCAATGCTTACAATCATATCCATGGGTGTTTAGTAGCATGGATATCATTGTGCACACGCATGTGATCCCACCCATTGGTACACTCACCGAGGCGAAGAGAAGAACCGAGTGTGACTGGAGCTAGACATGTACTTCGATGAGTTGATGCACATAGCTTCCAACACACAACTAGAGATCATCGCAGACACTATGCATCAGTATGTTGTTGGTCTGACTGCACTAAATACTATGATCCATGTGTTATCAAATGATTTGGACAGAGCTGCCAAACTAGTGGATGCAACAGAGGAAAGAGTTCACTTTCAGAAGGATGTCACCATTGGGCATATGGACACCACCGTGGACTGCCAAGCTTTGCATCAGTTTGCCAACATCAATCATCGCGAGGATGTCGAAGATTTGGTCTTTCCACAACTATCCGAGTCTTAGTGATAGCTTGCATGGCTTGCTCGAGCCTATTTTGTCTCACATGGGTACATGTGCAGACTGTAATGGAACATCTTGTAAAGGTGAAAGACCAAGTGTCGATGGTCAAATGTAATAGCCATGTTGTAGTTGAAGAGTCATGAGGGCAGGTTAATAGTCACAAAGGGGAATGGCAAGGGTCACCCCACCCTTTTATGTTTATAGAACCTCATAACTCATTATAGAGGATTTTGCAAGACAATCTTCCTATAGGTGTACCTTAGAGAAATATTTGAGCGTATTGTAATGATCCTTGGCTTCTCCACACTGGATAGATAGTATACCTCTTTGGAGCAGCAAGCAGAAGTGACTATAACATTTCATTATTGGGGCTAGTAGCTGGTCATGGTTGTATGGATGATTGGAACTTTCACTTTCTTAATATAACAGAGCCAACATATTTCATACAAATGTTGTTGTTGTAGTTCAGTTGTCTTGGTTACTCTAATGATATATGTAGTTGGTGTCCTACTCATATCTGTTGGAATCTTTCTATATATGTATTTATGAATGTTATTTTGATGTTCCGTTGGCTTAACCATCACTTTGGATCATTGGCTAACCTGCTTTCCATATTTTGATGTATCTTTGCTCGTTTGTTCCCTTTCAAGCTGGGTATTTCCACAGGTTTCTAAGGGGTGCACTCCTTCCCCATTTGATGTGTTAGAACCCTTCATACACCTTCCTTGGATTTTTGTGCTAGTCACACCCTTGCTACAAACAAGGAAATCCTACTTACCTCTACATGTAACCACGGTTAAGGAAATACCATACGGCCCACTGTTGGGAATCTTCCACCAAATGGTTTGAGGTCTAGTTGGAAATTTTTAGCGAGGAGATCCTCTAACATGTTGGCGGGTCCAACACCGTCAACATTTCTGGTTCTAGAAGGAGGGCCAATTTACAAGTCGTGTCCTCACATCCTGTTTTGAATCTTCTCATATCTGTCATGGTTACTGGTAGACTCATCCCTCCATGATGTTTCCCTAATGCTGAACATCTCCACATTACAAGGGAGTTTTTTGATCTCTTGTTGGAATTCACGTATGGTGGTGAAGGTGAAGTTCCCTGACCTGAGTACTTATAAGACTTCCATGCACTTATTGATGATGCATATGACTTCCCTAATGAAGAGGCCAAATTTCTCTTTTCACACACACTTCACGAATCCTCATAATGATGGTGAAGTAGCCTCCCACCCTGCAACATGTACTCACTGGAGCAGTTTTGTCATCTCATTGAATCTACTTTCCATCATTTTAATCCAAGGACCCTTGACAAAAAACTATTAAAACAATGGAAGACTTTGCAAGAATTGCCTATGGATTTTTGGCAGCACTTCTGTGTATTGTAGTTTGAAGCTGCAAAAAGATAGATCAAGTATCAATATCTTTGGGATAGATTCAAATACTATCTTAACAATCTTTCAATCCCAAGATAAAGTTGATGTTCAAACCCCACCCATCATACTTCAGTGATGGAGCTACACAATCACAGACAGACATGGTCACTATCATAGGTGACTGTCGGCCTTTCCTTCATCAAATAGATCCACCACAAGAGAACATGCACACGCATATTTTCAACTATCCCATCCTGCCAACATCAATTCTATCAATTTTCATGCAGATTTTGTTGCGAAGCCCATGGGTTGTCACATGCCTTTGTTACCTCAGCCTTCATCTTTATCTTGTGTTCTTCCATTCCAAACTCTACACCTATTGTGAATGAGGATAAAGCCATAGATGAATTTTGTGTCGCACATCCTACCTATGTTGCCATTTATGATGAGTATGACTAGAAACTTGAACATCAACTTGTGGTAAAGGATGATCTCCTTTTGTCTGTGCCTCCTCTACTTTTCCCTGACATCTTTCGTAATTTTTCCATCTCTGATTTTCTTTTCTTAAATCCACCAATGAATGCACCCATTGTTGATCATTCATAGATCACACTAGATATCAGCCCATCATTCGACAACAAGAGGATAAATTATTCATTGAAATTCCACGTGATTTTTCATCTTATTTTTTCGAAAACACAGAGGGTGAACATTTTTGTGTCTCATCTACCCCTCTATTTGATTTTTCAGATCATGAGGATGTCAATGAAATCATTGATTTTTTTGATCATAGTTGTTGTGATCCATTTACTCTTGTATTCAATCACAATTATGATTCTACCACTATTGATTTTTCAAAGCCACCTATTTATGATGATCTATTTGTTGACGAAGTCGAAACCCTGGAGGCAGTCGCAACCATCAAATCGAGCTGATGGCTTTGTCAGGCCCTCATAGTCCTGAGGTTGGTTTTGCTTCAAGTTAGGAAATTGTGGAAACACCCAAGGCTCCTCATCACTCATAAGTATGCGTTGAAGATCAATCCCAAAAACAAATTTCACTTCCTCCACTCGAAGTACATGATCCCATTACTTAGATTGGAGGAATATTACACAATAAGCACACCTACGCGACACAAGTTGTCTTTGTCTCTCTCGTTTGATTACATGTCATAGTCAAGAGAATGTGTATTCTTAACATCTGTGTGCAGTGTTGCACAACACCATGGTAAGCCCACGGATTTCATGTCATGCGCTTACACTCATTTGTGTTCTATCGACACATTTAAACACGAAGTGTGTTTGTATTCAATTTTATATTTTTCATGTTTGTTGGGTCATGCAACTATGCTGCTCACCAACCATACCTTTAACAACATGGATCGACCAATGTGTCAGTGGCTGCATTAGAAATACCACTTCATGTGATCGGGCCCATGCACCATTAGTTTAGGAGTAGGAGTAGTGTTTCCTTCTTGTCTTGTTTACTTGCATGCTTATTTTCTTATTTCATTTTATGTTTGTTTGCTTATTATATTTTTTTCTTGCTTTTCTTTCGCATTTTTCCTTTTCTCTTCACTCTTTAGCTTTTTGTTTGCTTGTTTACATTTACTTTCGCATGAATCGTGTAAGACTCTTGAAACAAGCGAGGGTAAAATGCAAGAGGACTTGTGTAGTTATCAATACCTACTTATCTATCATCCTGTCTCTGTATATAAAACTTGTTATCTTTAGTCCATGATACACCAATGGAAAATATGTGATGTTCAAAGTGAACCTTGATGAAAACACAACGCTTGCACGCTAACTAGTATCACCTACTCTAGTCGGTTGATATGGGTTAACCCTTGTAAGCTCAGTCAAGTAGAGTAAGGTGAGGGGGAAAACTTAACAAGTATGTTAGAGGTATATACAAAATAACCCTCTAAAGGAACAACCTAATTTTCTCTTAATGAGTTAGGATCCCTATTCCGCCTATGAAATGAATAAGTGTTACGCACAGTTTTGAAAAATGAGGAAGTGGGAAAATGAAAATGTGAAATTTTTTGAAAAATGATAAATGAATAAGGTGAAAGAAGAGAAAGGCTTCCTGTGCAGAGAGGTGATGCAAGTAACTCCATCGAGGTACTAACCAGGCTCACTGGTAGTGGAGTGATGCTTGTGTTCCTGTGTGACTATGTGGAGGTAATGTCTAGGCCTGCTGGCAGGGGAGCAACACCAAAGATGAAACTTAAACTATGACTGTCATATTTCTTGTGTACCAATGTGTTGTGGCAGCTACAACACCCTCCAAAATTTTGGCCCGCGTCTAATTTTGGAGCCTCCTTTGATAGTTTTACTTAATGTTTGCATGCACTCGGGTTCACCCCAGGAGTTTGTGTGAGTCTTTGCACCCACCTTCATTGATCATTGAATGACCATGTTTTGTATGTTGGTATCAATGTATAGCTTGCGACCATGTTCTGGTTGTGCACAAGGTCTTCACTTTGTGTGTATGTGTCGTGTTCTCTAGGTAAACATCTATCGCATTCGCACATGGAGTCATATGCATTGTCACGGAAGCGTCGTTGCGGTCATCCAACGATCAATCACAAGCATCATACTTGTTTCTTTCATCGTCGGTCGGTCATGTTGAGCATGTGTGTATTGATGTTTTGAGCCATATTGTCATCAAGTCATGTGACACCCTCTCAAGATCACCCTCTCACATCCAGACCATAGCCCCATCATCGAATCGATTGACTATCACCAAAACAGTGCAAAACCACCCTATAAGCCATTACAAGTTTCTCTGTCCGCAACCTCATCAATAAACCCTCTTGCTGGTCAATTGGAGAGTTTGATTGGGCGGTTAGCATTGGACTAACTCCCCTAAAAAATTATGTGGAGGCTGCAGAACATGCATGGTCCATTGACTAAGATAATTGCATAGAGAGGTTGGATAGATACCCAGTGCTCGTCCCTGTCTCCCTTAGTAGATTTCACAGTTTTCTCAGCCATTCACCAGTCATATGGCCATTTTCTCACCTGGACAGCTACATAGATTTTATGAGAAATCCCTCTACAATCCAGTAGTCTACTAAGCTCAAAAACTATGCAGAAGTTGGAAACAGGTTAGCCTACCAACAAATGTGTAGTTTTTCCTGGTTGCAGCTCCTAGCAGCTTGCTGCCCCACTCCCACCACGAGCTACATAGCTTTTGCTGCCAAGCTCCTATTACCAAGCTCTCGCTACCCACTCACTCCATAAATTGTGTAGATCCTACTTGCCTATTCCTCCTACAACCTGCACTTCTTCTCCCAAAATATCCGTAGGTTTGTCCTCTAGCAGAGCTAGATCATGCAGACAGTCACTATCGATCCAGAGATCATGTCTCCTTCTCCGAGTGACTTCTGCACAGTTTTCACGAGCAGTGCTTAGAGCCCACATCCCATCTCGAAATTGAATCATGTGGTTTTGTAAGGTTTTCCTCTCTCCCGATCACCTGCATCCAAAAACGATCATGCATGATGCTATACTAGGAGGCTTATGGATTTGATGTCATCTTGCCATGAATGATTGTAGATATAGGTATATGAATAGACATGACACAATGATAGATGGGATGAGCAAGAGAGAACATGTAAAAGGATGTGTTTGCAAATGGACAAACAAACGATCCATGCAAGGAGATGTGTTAGCAGATGGATGACCATGCGAAGATGTCTTCATGGACAGAAAGACATGTGAAGATGTGTCCGTGGATGGATAGATAGAAATACATGTGAATATGTGTTCATGAATAGATGAATGGATGAACATGTCAAGCATGCCAAAGTACAAGCAACGAGAATGTGAGAACACAACCTCAAGCAAACTCAATCACCATTAAAGACTTTGCACACCTTTCCATGTGAAGGTGAAGCTATGACACACCATGAAGACATGCATCTCTCAGCACCATTGCAGCTTGACATGCACAACAGTAACAACACAAACGTATAGGCATTGTCATGTTGAGTTGTGTTATGATTCATGTCGGCCACATCACTTTTGAGGTCCATATTGTGTCAATCAATGTAATGTAATGTGGAAGTCCAAGAGACACACTTGTAATCTGAAGAATCATGTAAAGTTGAAAAGTCATGAAAGTCAAACAGTCATGATGGAAGTTGAACAATCACAAAGGGTCAGTTTTACCCTTGGCTCTAAATAGCCCTCATTTGTACATGCAAAAGGCTTTTCACCTTGGCTCCTCCCACATAGCCTTGAGAGTCTGTAATCTTTTCTTTAAGGAATGAGTAGTGGCTCCAATGCCCCACCTACGGGGGTAGTGATGTGTGGCATATCGATGTGTATTGGAAATTTTGCTTAATTTAGAAGCATGTTAATTTTCTAGCATGTTTTCATACATGTGTTGTAACTATTTGTAATATTCATCTTAAACACTTTTAATACATGTTGTTGTAACCTGTGTTTAACACTTGAATTCATTCAACTTTTATAATACATATATTAATGAAAATGTGTTATATAAGTTATTAACATTCTCCCACCCATGATGGTTACATCCTGAACATCATACAAAATATTTCTTGTAAACTTGCTATAACGACCGTTGCACTCTTGCAGATTACCTGTTGAGTGTTTTCCGTGTTGTCTTTCCTTGTGTGTTGTGACTGTCACATCCATGTGAATTTCTCCTCTAGAAGATGCACATATCATGTTGTGTTGTGTGTTCCTAATAGTGTTGGGCTTCCTCCCATCCAGCTTGGGACTCCCACCCCCCACCTCTCTCTACAGTGAATGAAGCTTGACAAAAGTAACACTATCAGTCACCAGGCACGTGAGCCTCATTGCTCAGAGACAAAGACGACCACTCATGCTCTTACAAGCAAGAACTAAGGCATATCTTTAAGATAATGGGAACTAGGCCATAATACTGGATGAGATTCCTGCACCAAATGGTGTGAGTTCTAGTTGGGACTTCATACTAGAAAAATCCCCTGATGTTGGTGGGTTAAGCACCATCAACATTTTGGTGCTAGAAGGAGGGCCAGATGACAATATGAGCCCATACATCTGGGTTGAATCTCTTACCCAATGAAGCATGCAAAGTTCATGTTCTTGGGGTGCTTCTCTCATTTCTCCCTTAATCAGCTCTCAATCCCCGATGAGCTTCTCGATCGCTTATCCTTGTTAAAGATTGATGGTGAGGTCAGAACATCCATAACCGAGCACATTTATGATTTTATTCATTTATGCAAATATCATGAAATCGATAGTGACTAGCTTGTTTGCATACTCTTCTTCCTCACCCTTGAAGTTTTTGCTAATCGATGGTGTCATACCCTACAACTTGCTTCCATCCATTCCCTACTCACCTTCCTCAAGGAGCTTCATCAAGCCTTCGATGTGTGTGACCACCAAGATGTCTATGAAAGAATATCTCGTGTAAGAATGAATCCTGGAAAATCAGTTGAGGACTTTGCTACCTACTTCCTTCACCTCTGCCATGAAATTCCTAAATGATTTGTGGACCTTGAATTCATGACCAAAGAGATGAAATGCTTGGTTCATGTCTCCCCAAATGGTGAACCTCCTCATTTCCCTTCTTCATTGATTCTTGCGGATCACGAGACATCTCATGTCTTGAAGACTGTGCCCCTCTGTAGTAACCATAAAGCTAACAAATTTGCGCAGTATGTACCCCTCATAGTGGCTGCAAAGCTAAGAAATCTACGCAGAATGTTCCCAACCCATCTACTTGGCTATCTCCTACCCCAATGGAGGAAATTACAGAATGGTTAAGAAAGCCTATGGAGAAAACCCATCTCTCCATTCCACAAGAGGACATCACTATTCATAACCCAAGTCTTGATTATAATCTGCATCTCTGCCATCCTCCATCATCTACAAGCCATAACTCCTTACACCATGACTCACTTGAGTGATCTACTTCACACGTTAGTTGCACGAACTTGATTCTCGAGATGCTAGATGAAGTTGCAGTCATGTGCAAGGCAGTCTCATAATACAAGTAGAGGAGTAGGATGGTGAAGATACAATCAATTCCTCTCAAAATGTTGAGCTTCCATTCTTGATCAATTCTCAATCCGGGAATCTTGGTGAAACATCATGCACAATTAATTCTTTCGATCAACCTCTAGTCTTGGCCTGCCATCACTCCCACGCTTCCATTTGGTGTGATGAAATTCCAAGCACATCATGTGATCTACTATCATCTCATGTACATTCTAACTTAGATCTAGAATGCGCATCGGTTGAAGTAGACATCCATCTCAAAGCTTCATCTACACCTCACTTTCTCATGTGTGCTATCATTCACAGCACATCAACATGCTTCAGAGATACTCTGAGTTCTCTTGCTTCTTTATCTTATGAGTTATATCCTTGATTGACAGAAGGAAATGATGTTGTCCATGATGAAAATAGTCTCAACGCGTAGGACTCTCCCCACTTGCCATCATCTTGTGTGTTCCATGAAGACAACTTGTCATGCCAGCTTGCTAAAAATTTTGATGAAGTCTGTGACAAAGATGGTTTTCATCCTAATATTAGTTTTGAAATAAGCAACAACAGCCATCATCAAGCCATGCATGATTTCGTTCAAATCTCAAAATGTAATTTTTCAATTCTGGAAAGCTTTGGGACGTGCCAAGGAGTTGAGGCACTTCAATGTCTGTTGATGGTTATGTTAGGACCTCGCAACTCTGGTAAGCCTGTCAAACCAAATCATATCTTGTTTCTCACACAAAATCCATAATTGCACTGGATGTGGATCCCTGTCTAAAGAATATTTACTATTCCAAGTGCGATATTTCAAAATTTCACTAATGACTGAATCCACTAGTTTGTTGCAGCATGTCCCTCTTCATGCACCTCTCTTACATCCAATTGGGGTTCGGAGTGTTCATACCTCATGTAGTTTGATGAGCACGAGTATTGCAGCAAGAATGTTGCAACTCCTTGGGATTCCAACACAAGTTTATCAACCTATGGTTCGTACAAACTTGGAGGTGACAATGTTGTATACACAAGTAAATGTGATGGGTCTACTCTTTGTCACTGCTAAGCTGGAGATATACCACTAAGGTTTTTCAAACCAAACTTCTATGGGTTTAGAATAAGCTTGATTACCAATGAGGAAAAGAGAAATCTACACTAAAATAAATCTTGTCTAGTGAAGTAAGGAAAAAGATTGAAATCAGATGCTTAAACACACTATTCTTCTAACTAACTGCTAAGAAGATTTTCTTCAAAATAATGCTAAATTAACATGTATGCAATCTTACTGTCCTAGGCATGAAAATTGGAACATCAAACATTCTACTTCTATGTATGTAAATGAATAAAATAAATCTATTTTTCTTTTTGTCTTTTTTGTGTGAAAGTGTGAAAGCTAACTTCTTTTGGTGATGTGGCACGTGGCTTAAGGATGATGGTGATTAGTTAGAAGGCTTGGGAGACAAATAGGGGTCCTTTTATAGATTCCTAGGGAATTTTTCAACAATTCTGCCTCAAAACATGCCACTATAGGTCAACCTACAAGATGTCCTAATGTGTTCTACAGGATGTCCTGTATTCCTACAGGATCCCCTGTGTTCCTACAGGATCCCATGTATTCCTACAGGATACAACTGAGAGAAAAACGAGGGATATTTAAGGTGATGTAAGGCTTAGGGAAGGTGGTTGGTGGATGGAATGAGGCGAGGGAGTACCTAAGACCCCTTCATAGCTCAAAACGAGAGTTGTGATATGGCTGGATTTGCTCAACAAGCTTAGAGAAGTATGCTTGTGAAATGATGAAACTGGTGAGGGTTTTAGTGAAAGAAATGAAGGATCATGGATGGATGAAGTTTGGATGAGGTTGCTGATCATGAAATATCTATGCACTGGTAAAACTTCTACACTGTGCTACATCAAACATTGACATTTATCCATAAATCATATAAATAAGAAGGATTCCAATCAACTAAGGAAAACATAATTTCATGAGCTAGCTGTGTATTTCATGCATGGGAAAACTTTCAGAATAATATGAAACATTGATGGGATCTAATGTAAGACTAAAGATATAAGAAATTATGTTTAAATCCTATTCTTGCAAATTGGTCAAATGCTGGCCCAAGTACATAAAACCCTAATTTCCATCAGAAACTAGAATTCTGTCTTTTTCGGGCTACATAGGAGTTCTTTCCTCAAACCATGATCCCTGAAGGGAAGAGGGAGGACAAATCCACCTACTAACATCTTTTTGATGTTTCTTTATCTCCTCTAAGCTACTACTGAAGTAAGGCACAAATGGAAGCAAACTAATCAAATCCACAACTACTTGCAATGAAATAATGCTAAAGGCAACTCAACCATTAATCTATGAAATCAATATAAGAATAAAAATACAAGAAGAGGAGCCTTTGCTACTAGGGTTGGGCCCGAACTAAAGATCTTCAACCCTCAGAGTTAACTTAGTTCTGGATCAAGCAAATGCTCATTCTCATTATCAAATTAGAAAATTACATGAGAATGTATTGCATAATTCTTGAACTCGAAAATGACTATTGTTTTTACAACAAAAAAAATTGAATCCTAATGAGGCTCTAGGCCTATTTATTTATACGACTGAAGTCTCCAATGACTTCCTTAAATATAGGGATGCTTGGCTCCGAAACATGAGATAAACTAGCTTTTTAACTATCACTTGCTCGGTTGCCTTTTGATCTCCATGGCTTGGCTCCTTGTACTCCAAGCTAGTGTGATTGATGGAGGAATATGCAAATTAGTGAGGAGTAAATGAGGAGGATGTACCTCCTAAAATCTATCCTCCTTGTCTCATTCAAGTTCAAGCCCTTAATTAGCCAAAATTTCCATGATTTTCTCCCAAACTCCTGCAATTAATGCACATTAGTCCACTAGGCATAATATCTCACTTTAACTCATATCATTAAGCAAAATACAATCAAAATATGTAATAAATTGTGAGAATAGTTGATTTGAATAAGCTAGGAGGTTTATTAAGGTCCATATAGTTACCCAATGACGAGGCTCATCACCACCCACTACTAAAACTGTTTCTCATTCTCTCAGCAACTCTATCTATATCCATGTCTTTTATCACTCTAGTGGCCTCCATGACATCCCATGGTTTTGTTGTAGTTTCCTCTTCCTATGCATAGAATCATTCCTTACTTTCTATCTCTTTCCACTAATTTATTTTGTCCTCTTCCTTCCTTCCTTCTAAAATTCCTAAGAGCAATGCTGGACTAAGTCTCAAGCTCATCCAATTGACTTTGAGTCTTTGGAGAGCTTGTTTGTACATGGGTGTCCTGTTCAATGCTTCTCTCATTCTATGAGGAGAATGGAACTCTCTGATTTTCAAGTTGTAGGGCAAAGTGTTCCATCTCCTTTGGAAAGCTTGCATGTTATCATACCCTAACAACCTGCACATATCCTCAAAGTGTGTGATTGCTTTCTCTTGGGCAGCAAGGTACCTAGGAGAAAGTTGAGGGTAATTTGCAATCAAGTTATGGGTGTTGATGATAGCCATTGGATTTGAATGCTCAGATATTATCATGAGAGGTTCGGTTTCTTCCTTTTCCATTATTTTCTTCATTTCTACAACCCTTTCTTCCTCATGGTTCATCCATGATACCAAAGTCATCAACTGTAAGTATCGTAGTTTTGAATTAGGGTCCCGTACATTCATATTTGTTAAGGCTAAGTTATGTAGGTAGAACTTAGACATATTAGCACTATCCTCCAATGTGCTTTGATCACAGAGATAAATGAATTGTCTATAATACTAGAAGGGCATAGTTTCTCTCTGTGCTAAAGTCTTCATTTGGAATTGTAGCCATTGTTCCTTCAGATACAATACATAGTAATTTGTAGCATGTTGCACTGGATTGCCTCTAAGGATAGATTGGCCATGGATGCCAATTGATTCTCTCCCCCTCTTGTATTTTTCCCTCTAACCATGCATTTTCTACCTCCAACTAAGCTTTCATCATTGCCTCTCTATCCCTAAGGCTTCTCAGTTCTCTACCAATCTCTTTAACTTTTTCCTCCATGTGACCTATGTCCTCCACTCCTTTGGATTTGGATATTTGCACCCATCTATGTGTCATTTCCCTTTATTTCTCAAGCTCAAAGAATAAGGGGATGTCAAGTTTCTATGGAATGACATAACCCCCTTCAATGAACCTATAGTAGGAGTCAAGATTAGATTGAGGATTAGGTTCCCTTAGCTCTGGATCCTCCTTCTTTGTCCAATTTCTGAGTTTCCTGTTGGTTTAGTAGATTTTCATGTAGGATTTCCTCTGCTTCCTATAGGTCCTTCTATGTATTTTGTAGGAGGCCTTTTCCTTTGGATGAGGCAGATCTAGTGACATACCTCCTAACATAAGTGAAAGGAGATTTGGGAGAGGCTTGTCCTAATGATCCTTCTCCTTGATTTTTCATGGGAGGAGATATATTTTCCTATTGTTTTGGTGAGTCTTCAATGACAATAGGAACCTTGGTGGGAGTTTAAGGTTTTTCTTACCTTATTGTTGTACTTTTTCTTGTCCTAAAGTACAATCGAGTTTTTCTCTGTCTCTTCCCTTTTTGCTTGATAGGGGTACTAAGGGTAGTGAGGGCAGGTCTTGCCTCTTTCTCAATGGGTTCTAGAGATACCCTGGGTGATTCCTCAACTTTTCGATTTCCATTTTTACTCTTGTATTTCTCCTCTTCTTCTCCCTCTAGTTCCTCACTCTATTCATCAGTTTCCTCCTTTGCATCTTCTTCTATCTCTTCACCACTTTCCTTATCCTTTTCTTCCTCTTCTTCCTCATCTATTTCCTCTTCATCCCTCTTTGTTTCTTCTTTATCCTTCACTATTTCTTCTTCATCCCTTTCCCTCGAAGTGGGGCCTTTGTCATACTCAAGGGATTTTATGTCTTATTCTATCTGCATGTCTCTAAAAGTTTCTGATGTGATAGGGAGTCTGAGGTTTTGGAGGGCATATTCTATGATAAGTCTAATTAACCCTTCATGGGCTATCTGTTGATGGTTTCCTTCCTATACCTTAATGCTTATATCTATCACTGATTGAAGAAGGAAGTAGGGTATGCTGAGTGTGTTTCGAGGAGGTGTGTCTGCTCCAAACCTCAACTCTTGGAGAAGACTAAAGTGGTATCCTTATACCATACGGTACCTACCTTCACATGAGATATGCTTTATAAGGTGGTAACTATTTTCATTCCAGGGATATGGTAGGATTTCTCTTCTAACTCCACTATTGTCTTCCATTGCCTCCTCTACTTCTAAAAACAATTTCTTCATTGCAATTTGGTTATTACCCTTATCCTCCTTTCTCCAAGGCATCTCTAAAGGAAGGGTGGTTATTTTGACTATGATTCTAGTGGTGAGTTCTATAGAGAAGCCTTTCACCAGAATAGTGGTGTGGGTCCTAGTTAGTGGAATGAGGGAGAGAGAAAAATATCTCGCTACTTCATCATCATATCCCCTCAATTTTTCAATGAAACCCATCCAATTGTTCCTTGTGAATATCTATAGTACAAGAGGGTTATGATGAATCATCATTGTGTTGATGGGTTCCCTATTATTAAATCCCCCTATCATTTTTTCTGATGGATGGAAATTTGTATATGTCTGATACCAAATTTAACGGATGAGGAATTTTAAATGAAAACTATATGTATACAATTCCCTAGATTGTAATCTTTTTAATTAAACTAGATGGATTTTCTATATTCTTTTCACTCAGAAAATGTGGGAAAGTATAGAACCTACCTCCTTATCACTGCTTGATGAAGCCAACCTCTATTTTTCCCTTCTAAAGCTACTCACTGCCACTTTTGTCGGTGTTGTTCAGTATCCTGTAGGATCTCTTATAGGATTGTGCATGATCCTGTAGGTGCTCCTGCAGTAGAAAAAAACAAATTTTGTCATTCCTGTATACTGCTTGAGGGTCGAGAGAAAATTTTCTAGTGTGTAGCCTCAAGAATTAGAATGCCTCTATGCATGGGGATCAATGTTTATTTCCTCATATGAGTGAT
>APFE030089525.1:185223-197562 GCA_000404065.3 Pinus taeda
GGGAAAGGGTTTGCAACATCTCTCTCTTGAAATCTTCCAGAACATTTCCAATTTCACCCTTTGATGGATGTATTGGAAGAGGATGGACTGGCCATTGGTTGACTACACCTACCATTCTCCCTAGATGCCCTAGAATGGTTCCTAAAGAGATTCTTGATATATTCATCGGTTATCTGGTAGATGTCCCCTCCTACTAGCAGGCATAGGGCATCTAGAAGATCTTCCTGTACCCCTCTAGGTAGGACTAGCTTTAGTGACTCAGGATCAAGTGTGCACCTGGCCCTTTTTTAGCTAAGCTAGAATATTTCTTCATAATCCTATAAGGATTCATCATGCCCTAAGGTCATCCTAAAATTTTCCTCTTTAGTATCTTTGGACCTGTAGTAGTATCAATACTTGTTGTTGAAGGCTTGTTAAATCTGAGCCTAGGTTGTGATGCTATCCCTTGGTAAACCGATGAACCAACGTAAAGTTGCATCCTTGAGAGTGGATGGGAATAGTTTCAACTTCTGTTCATCATTGATGTAATCATAGTTTCTACATATGAAAGCAAACTTAAAGAACAAAGTGTTTGCATATTTTGAGGTTAGGCAATGGAAATGAGGAAGAGTAGAGGGACTTATATTCTTCATGTTGGTATCCCCATTAGTTTCTCTGATGGGGAAGGCACCCTCTATTCTCTCTATATTTCCTATGTCATTTCTAGTTTCAACCATTGGGTCAGTTGGAATGGGTTCTTAATCTTTGGTTGTTCACTTAAGGGTTCCTCCGATTCACAGCCACTGAGGACGAGGGAAGGTTGGTTGTTTGAAGCAGTTGGGGTATTTGGTAGAAATTTCCCTAAGTTATTCATATTCCTACGAGGCATGAAATAAGTGTTTTTTTCAAGCTTTGAGAATAATTGTAGAACTGAAATTACAAAATGAATGAAAACTAACTGCTTGAATGAAATCTCGCTTGCATAATGGAAAAGGAAGCAAATAATGTAGAATGGAAAATAAAGAAAACTAAATTACTTTTGCAGAAATGAAACTAATAGCAGAATGTCAAATATAAGAAATGGAAGAAAGAAGCAGCAATCACATATTACTCAGACACCTCCCTGGCAACAACACCAGAAAGTGGTGAGCACCAGTATTGCAGCAAGAATGTTGCAACTCCTAGGGCTACCACCTTTACTCTATCAACCCGGGGTTTGTACAAACTTGGAGGTGGCAGTGTTGTATACACAAGTAAATATGATGGGTACGCTCTTTGTCACTGCTAAGCTGGCGATAGAACACTAAGGTTTTTCAAACTGGAATTCTATGGGTTCAGAAGAAGCTTGATTAGAAATGAGGAAAAGAGAAATCTACACTAAAATAAATCTTGTCTACTGCAGTAAGGAAAATGAGTGAAATCAAATCCTTAAACACACCATTCTTCTAACTAGCTACTAAGAGGCTTTGCTTAAAAATAATTCTAAGTTAACATGTATGCAATCGTACTGTCCTAGGCATGAAAATTGAAATGTCAAACATTCCACTGTTGTTCATGTAAATGAATAAAATAACTTTGTTTTTCTTTTTGTCTTTTTTGTGTGAAAGTGTAAAAGCGAACTTCTTTTGGTGATGTGGCAGGTGGATTAAGGATGATGGTGAATGATTAGAAGGCTTGAGAGAGAAATAGGGGTCCTTTCCTAGCTTCCTAGGGGTGTTTTCTACAATTCAGCCTCAAAACAGGCCACTACAGGTCAACCTACAGGATGTCCTAATGCGTTCTACGGGATGTATAGAATTCCTACAGGATCACGTGTATTCCTACAGGATACAACCAAGAGAAAAGGAGGGATGTTTAAGGTTATCTAAGGCTTAGGGAAGGTGTTTGGTGGATGGAATGAGGCAAGGGAGTTCCTAGGACTCCCTCAAAGCTCAAAACCAAAGTTGTGAGATGGTTGGATTTGCTCAACAAGCTTGGAGAAGTATTCTTGTGAAATGATGAAATTGATGAAGGTTTTAGTGAAAGAAAGGAATGATCATGGATGGATGAAGTTGGGATGAGGTTTCTAATCATGAAATCTCTATGTACCACTAAAAATCTTGCACTGTATCAAACATTGACATTTATCCGTAAATCATATAAACAAGAAGGATTTCAATTAACTAAGGAAAATAGAATTTCATGAGCTAGCTGCCTATTTCATGCATGGGAAAACATGCAAAATAATATGAAACATTGATGAGATCTAATGTAATACTGAAGATAGAAGAAATGATGAGTAAATCATATTCTTGCAAATTGATCAAATGCTAGCCTAAGTACAAAAAACCCTAAATTCCATGAGAAACTATAATTCTGTATTTTTTGGGCTACATATGAGTTCTTTCCTCAAACCATGATCCCTGAAGGGAGGGTTGAGGCCAAATTCACCTTCTGAAAGATTTTTGATGTTCCTTTATCTCTTCTAAGCTATTGCTGATGTAAGGCACAAATGGAAGCAAACTAATCAAATCCACAACTACTTGCAATGAAATAATGCTAAAGACAACTCAACCATTAGTCTATGAAATCAATCTAAGCATACAAATACAAGAATAGGAGCCTTTGATACTAGTGCTAGGCCCTAACCCAAGAGCTTTAGCCCTCTAATTTAACTCAGTTTTGGATCAAGGAAATTCTCATTCTCATTATCAAATCAGAAAATTACATGACAATGTGTTCCATAAGTCTTGAACTCAAAAACGACTATTATTTTTAGAACAAAAAATTCAAACCCTAATGAGGCTCTATGCCTCTTTATCTATACAATTGAAGTCTCCAATGACTTCCTTAAATCTAGGGAGGCTCAGCTCCCAAACTCGAGATAAAAGAGCTCTTTAACTGTCACTTGTTCAGATCCCTTTTGATCTCCATGACATGGCTTCTTGTACTCTGAGCTACTATGATTGATGGAGGAATATTTGAATGAGTGAGGAGTAAATGAGGAGGACTACCTCCTAAAATCTCTCCTCCTTGTCTCATTCAAGTTTCAACCCTTAATTAGCCAAAATTTCCATGATTTTCTCTTAAAAACTTGCAATCAATGCACATTAGTCCACTAGGCATAATATCTCACTTCGACTCATCTCATTAAGCAAAACACAATGAAAATATGTAATAAATTGTGAGAAGAGTTGATTTGAATAATCTAGGAGGAGTATTAAGGTCCATATAGCTACCCAATGATGAGGCTCATCATAGTCATGGAATAATGAAGTTAATCATCTCAAATACTATCTTTATCCAAAATCATAATTATCGAATGTTCTCTCATAATTAGCTCATTGGTCTTTTTGCAAATTTTGCATGTCAAATCTACCCACTCATCACACCAACAATCTCCTCATGTTATGATGAGCGCACAACCTATCATGCGAATCAAGTTACTCTGATTTCACCACACCCCAACTCGCTTCACACATTCACAGTGTCGACATCCGTCCTACATTTCTGTGATGGCCATGATGCTTGTGCAAATTTTCACTAGTTGTAGGTGGGTGTTTTATCATGTCTAGTGCATGGCCAACTTGGTTCCCTCATTTAGAGATTTTGTACATTTGTTCAAAAAATTTCTTTATTCATGTCAAACTGGAAATCTAGTATCTCGACCGACTTGTTTGATTTTGTTTCTATCTTGGGTGGTTGTCATGCAGTTTATCATTTTACCAATAGTAAATCCAATGATAGTCGCTTTGCACACTATGATCTTCACTGTGTAACATATTTCTTCTTAGACATTTGTCAAGCAAGTGCGGAAATTTAGCCTACGCTGATGGCTATGATAGGGCCCCAATGTCTTGAAATGACTGACAAGAATGACCAGATCTATCTCTCCATATCAGATTCTCATTGGGATCCCCTCTCTCGAATCAGGAAACCATCTTCTCAAAGATCAATAATATTTTAAAATAACCATCACAAATTTTATGATCCAATCACTGAATTGTTGGAGCAATATTACTTGGCGAGTCGTATTGCAGGTAACAAGCTTCAGTCCTTCCTCTCACTTGCTAAGTAACTTGGTGCATAACAACACACACTCACAAGATGCCTCCAAGCTTTGTGGAAAAATGGTTGTCATGGAAGAGGTAAGCATGTGTGTTGGGTGGTTGTGACACATTCTTCCGCCGACAGGCAAGACCTTCTCTCTCGTGTGCAAGTTTGTCAGGTTTTTTCATTTTTTGTTTCACACTAGTTTTTGTGTGTTTTAATCGCTCGTATATTTTTTATTGTATGTCAAGTACACCTATGGTCGATTCACTGGAAATTTCATTTCACATAACCTCGGCCATTTACGGTAGGAGTAGGAGTAGTGTTTGCTTTTTCGGTTGTCTTTGATTTGTGGCTCGCATGTTTGTTTTCCTGTTGACTTGGTTTAGTTTTTGCGTTTGTCGCTTGGTTTGATTTTGCCTTGTTTTCTTTGCTTACTATTTTTGTTTCATTTTTTTTTGTTTGAATGATACCTTGCTATTTTTGTTTTCCGGAAGTAATTGCCACCATCTACTAATTTTTGGCCTTTAAATGAGTATGTGGCTGAAATCTAAGAGACTCGTGACAATACAGTACTTGGCAAGTCTTGCATCTCTCTTCTCTGTGCTTAGTTTTAACCTTCGATCGATGAAGTCCCGACGAAAAATACGATCTGTCTGCAAGGGGAACTTTGGTCCAACCATGAACCTGTGTAAACATTGGGAAATCCCATGCCTATACTCAGCCTTTTTCTCTATTTATTCAAACTCATCCAACTAGTAGAGATGGAGAAGGGGAAATATCTAAATGATAACACATATGTCAGAGGTCTTATATGGTTCTCTAAAGGAACAACCTCTTCTGCTCTCAATAATTCAAGATCCCCCCTCCATCTAAAAAAAAATAAGTGAAAATGCACAATCCTCTTGAAAAAAAACAAAGGTAAAAGAAGGGAAAGGCTTCCTGCATAGAGAGGTGAAGCATGCAACTCCACCAGGGTACTGACCAGGCTCGTTGGTAGTGGAGAAATGTGTGTGTTTCTATGTGAGTCCATTGGGGTAATGTGCAGGCCTGCTGGTAGTGGAGCAACACTGGAGATGAAAACTTATACTCTGAAAATTTTCAGCTCGTGAGCCAAACTACCCTCCCCAATTTCGAAACACTATGATCAAGATGAAAATTTTGTTGCATTTGACTGAGATGGAAAATGGTGAACCATGTCTATCCATTAGGTAAGTTGGGAAACCAAAGAAACCCACAAAGTTATTCAATACTCCCCAAAAGACCAAGGCCTTGTGCTATCAATGAATGAAAAGAGAGAGGTCGGAGTTCTACCAGTGTGTCACCAAGTGTTGTAGAAGCTGCAACACCCTCCAAAATTTTGGCTCGCATTCAATTTCAAAGCCTCCTTTGAGAGTTTTACTTGATGTTTTCACACACTTGGGTTCACCTCGTGATCTTGTGTGAGTCTTTGCACCAACCTTTCCTTATTGTTCAAACGACAACTTTTGTATATTGGTATCATTATCTCTCTTGCGACCATGTTTTGGTTATTGACAAGGTCTTCACTTCTTGTGTATGTGTTGTATTTGCTAGGTAAACATATGTCGCATTCACACATGGAGTCATATGCATTGTCACACAAGCGTCATCGTAGTAGTGAAATGATCGATCACAAGCGTAGCGCTTGTCGCTTGCACTATCGGTCATTCATGTTGAGCATGTGTGTCTTGAAGTTTTTAGGCATCTTGTCGTCAAGTCATGTGACTGTGTGTTTTCAAGGTTGCATATGCACCATTTCACTTGTGCACACACTTAGTCATTTTTTTTGAAATTCTGACGACTGGATCACCCTCTCATAGTCAGACCATCACCTCGAATCAACTCGATCGACTATCACCAGAATAGCACAGAGGAACCCAACAAGCCATTTCAAGTTGATCTACCCACAAGCTCATCATTCAAACCTCCTGCTGGTCAACTAGAGAGTTTGAATGAGTGGTCAGCCTGGGACTGACTACCCTCAAAAATTTCTCAGAGGCTACAAATCGTGCCCACTCTGCTAACTAAGAAAATTGTACAGACATGTCAAACAAACACATAGTGCTCGTCCATGTCCCCCTTAGAAAATTGCAGAGTTTTCCCAGTAAATCATCAGTTAGTTGGCCAGCTGCTCAGTTGGAAAATTGTGCAGATTTCATGAGCAAGCCCTCTGCATCCCAGCAGTCTTCTCAACTCAAAAACTATGTGGAGGTGGGCAACAAGTCAACCTCCTAGTAGCTGCACAATATTTCCCTCCAACAGCTCCCAGTAGCCTTCTGCCTACTCCCTTCAGGAACTACGTAGTTTTTTCTACCAAGCTGCTTCTACCCGCTCACTTGAGAAATTCCATAGATCCTACCTACCCAGTTCTCCTGCATCCTGTACTACTTCTCCCAATAATTGTACAGATTTTTCCTCTAGTCAAGCCAAATCCCACACACAGTCACTACTAAACTAGAATGCCCGTCTTTCTCTCCCAATGATATTTTCATAGCTTTCACCAGCAGTTCCTAGAGCCCACATCCCATCTCGAAACATGCCTCACCGAATTTTTTAATCTTTTCCTCTATCATGGTCACTTGAATCTGAAAACAAGCATGCATCATGGTAGACTAGGAGGTTTATGGATTTGATGTCATCTTGTTATGAGCGATTGTAGATACATGTACATGAATAAACATGACGCGATGATAGATGTAATGAACAATGAGAGTACATGCAAAAGGATGTGTTCATGAATAGATGAATAAAAAATCCATGCAAGGAGATGTGTTCACAAAAGAATGACGATCCGAAGATGTGTTCAAGGAGAGATGGAAATGTGAAGATGTCTTCGTGGATGGACAAATGGATGAACATGTGATGATGTGCTCGCAGATAGACACATGAACGAACATATTATTTTCACAAACAAATGAACATGTCAAGCATTCCAAAGTACAAACAAGCAAAAACATGTGAACACAACATCAACCGAACCTAATGACCATTGAAGACTCCACACACCTAGCTCACCCTAGCACCTGACACATCTTAGCCTACTGCCTTAACACTCTAGCATTCCTTGGCACTACATAGTATACCTTGTCACTCTCTCCTTACCACACTTAAATATCACTCACACTCTTGGTCACAAACTCTTATTCATTCATTGCCGTGCATTTTTACCTAGTTCTCCCTTTTGCTTCCCTACCACTCGTTATCACTACTTGACATGTGTTATTACACCATAGCACCTATGACATCTTGGCATGTTGCCCTAGCCTCTAACATGCCTTAACGTTGCCTAGCATACATTGTCAATTTGTCCTTAGCATACCTAGAACTCACTGAAACTTCTAATCACAAACTTTTATTTGTTCATTTCATTAATTTTGACATAGTTCTCCCTTATGTTTCCCTGGCACTCCTAGCTAACACTTCCTTACACACGTTGGCACATCTTCGCTGCATGTCACCCTAGAACTCTAGCATTGCCAATCATGCCTTGTAACTCATCCTTAACACACTTGTAACTCACTAACACTGCATGCCACACACTCTTATTTCTTCATTTCCATGCATTATGACCTAGATCTCCCTTATGCTTCCCTAACACTCCCTCACACTCCTTAGCACACATTGGCACACCATGGCACTTGTCACATCTTAGTAGGATTTCCTAACACTTTATCATCTGTTGGAACTACTTATCATATATTGTTACTCCCTTTATAACACACCTATAACTTGTTAACACACCCTATAACACACACACATTCATTCATTTACATGTAATTGAAATGAGTCCTCCCTTGTGTTTCCTTGGCAATCCCTAGCATGTGTTGGTGCCACATTGTAGAACCTAGCACACATTGGCATGCCTTAGCACTCGGCATGTGTTGACATGCCTAACATTCCTTGGAACTTTATAACATGTGTTAGCACTTCCTGAAATTCCTTGCACACCTTGGCACTCCCTAGTTTTCAAGTTGTCATAGATAACCTTACCTTTTTTGTGACTTGGGAACCCAACCAAGTCATTGAAAAAACACTGTTGTGCCTAGACCAAAGTCTCCCTTTGTCTCAAACTGCTTTTTCCATCATTTTATCACAATCATAGGCTTTCCTCCTACAAGTCCTAATATGAAATTCTCCTAACACACTTTGTCCATGGGACATCTAGAATTCACTGACACTCCCTAGCATAATCTCTTATTCATTCATTTCCATGCACTTTGATCTAGTTCTCCCTTATGATTTCCTAACACTCCCAAACACTCCTTGACATGCATTGACACTATCTGGCATATGTCAGAATGCCTTTCCATTCCTTGGCATGCCATGGAACTCCTTCATTATCATTCCTTCATAACTACCCTTATTTTCTTTTAGACTTAGGAACCCAACCAATTCCCACCTTGACTACAAAAACTTTACCAATTTACATTTACTACAACTAGACTATGCCTTGTTCCCCTAATGGACTATAAATCATCTTAGCCTTCTCATGTCCAATATTAACTCATCCCACTTAAAAAGTTACCAAGTCAAGGCTCACATCTAGAAGTGCCCATAAAATAACTAAGAAACATAGTTTACATCTTCACATGTCGTAACATATGGCACGTATAACAATCCATCGGGACTACATGGCACACATTATCATCCCCTACATTCCTTGGCATGATTTTCCACTCCCTCATAGACCCTATGACTTCTTAGCATGCCCTGACACTCTAGCATGCCTTGGGACTACCTAGCATATATCCTTGTCACTCCCTCCTTAACACAATTGGAACTTGTTGACACTCCCTATCACACACTATTATCTATTCATTTCCATGCAATTTTAACTAGTTATCCCTTGTGTTCTCATGGCACTCCTTGACACACATTGGAACACCCTAGGTGTTGGTACATCTTGGCATGTCGCCCTGGCACTCTAGCATTCCTTGGAACTACCTATAATACCTTGTCACTCCCTACCTAGCACACCTAGAATTTGCTGGAAATCCCTGTCATGCACTCTTATTCGTTCATTTCCATGCATTTGAAACTCTTTCTCCCTTGTTTTTCACTGAAACTCCATAGCTCTCCCTGCCATGCATTGGAACACTTTAGCACCTAGCACATCTTGTCATGTTTCCCTGACCTATAGAATGCCTTAGCACTGCCTAGCTACCTTGTCACTCCCTCCTTAGCACACCCTGAAATCACTGACACTTCTTGTCACAAACTCTTAATTGTTCATTTGCATGCATTATTTTTGCCTAGTGCTCCCTTGTGTTTCCCTAGTTCTCCCTAACACTTCCTAGCACTATTTGGCACACCTTGGCACCTAGCACATATTGGCTTCATGTCGCTCTGGCATGCTAGAATGCCTTAGCACTACTTAGCATACCATGTCACTCCCCTCCTACTGCACCTAGAACTCATTGACACTCCCTATCACACACTCTTATTCATTCATTTCCATGCATTTGACCTAGTGCTCCCTTGTGTTTCCCTAGCACTCACTAACACTCACCACAGATTGGCACACCTAACTATAATGAGATTCACTAACATTCAATCCAAAAACCATTCCAGATTCTAGCTAGTTACTTGTTCTTCACTAAGATATTAGGGTTAAGTTTATTGTATAGTGTTCAATGTGAAAATATTACTAGGTGTTTTTATCACATAGAGTAATTATGATCTTCCCCATGTACACAAGGATAATTGAGAACTGTTTCCCATAATCATGCAAGTGGAATGTCAACATGTACATTAGGGTAACCAGAAAATTTTTATCATATCTACACCATGTAAGGTGATAGGAAAATATTTACATTATATATGTGAATGTACTAAGATCAGGAGAATAAGTATCATATATACATATTTACCACAAGATGGTCATTACAACCCCTTAAAAATAGCCATAAGGTCTTCCTCTCTTGCAGCTCCTTGACCACAAGGGTTTAAATAAAAAACACATAGTTCCTTTAAACATTTGTAGGTTGAGGCAGCCACTTCAAACCCTTGAACTTAAATATAATAAAATATTTGCAATCTGTTAAAATAATAAGTCCATTATGCACACTCCTCATCTTAGAGTTGGGTAGAGAGGGAGAATACTTGATTGATGCCAACCTTGTAAATGAAAAACTTTGCCTACTCATTGGTTCGACACTCCACTGCTAGTTGATACCACTAACACACACCAAAAGTCCAAGATACCCATAATATGTGCCCTACACCTAAGGGCTTGGGCTACACCTCCATAAAATGTACCTTCAACTTTAGATGTCCCAAAATAGTAATAACCTAAACCTAGCCTATTTGTTATATTTTTGTAACTTTCTCCTTAACTAACATTTGTTTTTAACTACTTAATCCACTTACCATATACTCTCTCTTGTTTGCACCCACATAGTATACAAGAACACTTATGTTTTTAATACAACCAAGTTAAGAGGGCATGTTTCTTTCTTACACTTAAATGTTTTCAATACAACCAAGTTAAGAGCACATGTTTCCTTTTCAAATTCCAAAGATATAACATGTCTATCTCTAAAACTAACAACAAAATCATTGCATAAAAAATGTAAGTTTGAAATTAAATTAAAATTAGATTATTATTATTATGATAAATACACCAAATATGTAAAAATTGTTTTCAAACACAACCAAAAAAAAGTGTTAGTTTATCAGATACAACTACAAACTTATTAAGCTAGCCTAGATTCATCTTAACCCAGATCTATCAAGCGCCAAGAGGGATCCAATCTCTCTATGTGCAAACCTCTTTTTTTGCACTTGATAGATCTAGGTTAAGATGGATCTAGGATGGTTATATAATACTATATAATATCTATATTTGTATTTATGTGTCTCTTTCATATTCCCTCTCTCTATCTCATCCTCAAATACACACTCTCTCTCCCTCCCTCTTCCTCTCCACCTCTCTCTCTTCCCTCTATCTCTCCTCCCTCCATCGCTCCCTTGTCACTCCCTGCCTCTCTTTGCCTTTCTCCCTTTATGTCTTTCTTTTTCCTTCCCTCTCTCTCCCCCTCTAACTTCATCTCTCTCTCCTCTCTTATTCCTCTCTCTCCCTTTCTCTCTCACCTCCCTCTGTGCCCCCCCCATCACTCTCTCTTTCTCACCTCCAGATTTGTGCCTCCCTCTCTCTCTCTTTCCCTTCTCTCCCTATATTTATTCCCACCTATTCTCTCTCCCCTCCTCTCTTCTCTCCCTCTCTCTCTATCCATCTATCCCTTGTCACTCCCTCGCCCTCTGCACCTCTATCTCCCTATGTAGTTCTTTCCTCCCTCTCTCTCCACCTCTATCTCCCCATGCCTTAGTTCTTTCCTCCCTCTCTCTTCCCCTCAAACTCCATAATTCTCTCTCCCCCACTCTCTTCTTCTCTCTCTCCCCTCTCTCTCTTCCTACCTCCTTCTCTCTATCTCCCCCCGTCATTCTCTCAATCTCTCTCTCCAACCTCCATCTTTGTCATTATCTCCCTCCGCCTCTCTTCCCTTCACTTTGCTTGCTATCATCAATTGGATCCTTAGTTAAGATAGATCTATGTTGGTTCTTACTAATATTTGTATTATATAAATTTCACATCTTTAAATACAAAATTATGTTGAATTTTAATTTTATTATAGCTTTAATTTAATTTATATGAGATTAATTTTAGTAGTCATGAGGATAGAGGTTTTATATATATCTCAAAACTAATTACAACCCTTTTCCTATTATATTCAAATAAAAAATGTTATAAAATTAAATAAAATTAAAATATTTTTATTGTGAAATAAGTTATGGTTTTTGGGCATGCGGTATTGATAAGGCATGATATTCGCCCATGATATTGTCACAAATCCTATTTACATGTTAATAATATCCATGGTAAAGTGCGGGTAAATATCGATGGTTAAGAATCTTGTGATATTGTTATAAAATATTTAGATTGTGAAATAAGATATGCTTTTTTGGCATGTGGTATTGATAAGCCATGGTATTAGCCCATGCTATTGTAACAAACCCTATTCACAAGTTCATAATATCAATGACAAAGCAGGGGTAAATATCCATGATTAAGAATATTGTCATATTCCTATAAAATATTTTTATTTTGAAATAAGTTATGTTTTTTGGGCATGTGATATTGATAAGACATGGTATTGGCCCATGGTATTGTAAGAAAGTCTATTTCCAAGTTAATAATATCCATGCTAAAGTGAGAATGAATATCCGTGGTTAAGAATATTTTGATATTGTTATAAAATATTTTGATTGTGAAATAAGTTATGTTTTTAGAGCATGTGGTATTGGTAAGCC
>APFE030089525.1:203477-214242 GCA_000404065.3 Pinus taeda
TTAGTAGATGCATGCAACCTTGGGATACATGTTGTAGATTATAGTTTTCCTGAGGTTGTAGCAGTGATGAAAGAAGTGCATCGATTTCAGGCACATTTAGTATGCTTTTATAGTTTGACTTACATGCTCACTTTTCTTAATTTAGGTGTTTTTCTTAGTTCTGTTTTATGCAAAAATTTATCTTTAAGAAAAGTGCACAGTAGAGAAGGGTTCTATATTTTGAGCATGGGACACACTTCTAGGTAGGAGGTACTCTATTCTAGGATTCTTTTGTCATGCAGGTTAGGTGCTTTATCTGAGAATCCTAAGAGGTACTATTGTAGCAATAAGAAATTCATTTATTTTGAGTTCTTCATTAGTGCATTGATAGTATATTGTTTATTCCATGCAATACCTCAATATTGTATACAACCATATTTAGTATGCTTTTATAGTTTGACTTAGATTCTCACTTTTCTTAATTTAGGTGTTTTTCTTACGTCTGTTTTATGCACAGATTTGTCTTTAAGAAAAGTGCACAGTAGAGAAGGGTTCTATGTTTTGAGGAGGGGACACACTTCTAGGTAGGAGGTACTCTATTCTAGGAAGCTTTTCCCATGCAGGTTAGGCGCTTTATCCGAGAATCCCAAGAGGAGCTATTGTAGTAATAAGAAATTCATTATTTTGATATCTTCATTAGTGCATTGATAGTATATTGTTTATTCCATGTAATACCTCAATATTGTACGATCAAATTATAGTTAAGATTGTCATAATATTTTGACTTACCCTCTTTTAGAGAGAAAGTAGAGTGCGTGTCAAGCTTGCACATCATAGCTGTATCGTGCATAGTTTACCTGGCACTAGTTTTATGGATCTAAGTAGCCAGATACCTGTTGGAATTTGAGAGGGAACAATACTACAAACTGGGAAAGAGGTTTCATAGTTAACCTGCCTTTCACATTATGGTTGGAGTTGGTTTGTTGGCAAGATGTTGGATACCCCAACTTCCTTTTTATGACTGAGTGTAACATTGAATCCTTTGACATATTCCTCGCTCAATTGTCATTAAGCGATGGGTTTTATCAGAAGTGCTTCACATCTATAAACTTTACCAGAGTTGTTATTGAGTCTTTGGATGTGGTTATCTTTTCAAAGCACACACATACAAGAAGATGAGAAATAATAAGCTCGACTAATTTCAAGCTATCTTCCTGCAAATAGGGTGTTCCCTTCCATAAACTTGACGACTCGCTCTACTTCTTTCTAGTGAAGAAATTTTGGACTTTTCATGAATTGTGAGATGATTTCAACCCCATAACTATTAGTTTCTTATTTAAAGTTATACCCACTAGATTAGAACTTACACAAGGATAATTCCATTCCCGTTTCAAAATAACCTGCAATCGAATTATACCATGCTATTTAATATTTTATGTATTTCTTCGCATCCTTGTCCTGTTACATAAAGATGCAACAAGTTACCTTGCAGCTTCTATAGTAACCCTACTAAACAATAATAAAGAATGCCCAAATCTGTCATTTCAAATGACCTATGCATCTCACCTTTTCCTGTTTCAATTATCAAAGTTGTTTCCTATATTGATGAGATCATCGAAAACCAAGGCCATAGTGACAATATCTATTAGGGTTTTATCCGTGTTGCACTAAAGGTGTCTTTCCTTTAGCAGCACTATAATACATTGTAGTTTCCATTTAGCAAAGAAGTGTACCCAGTATCAGCCTTATTCTGTATGCAAATGGGTTGAAGTCACAATAGACTTTATCTATTGTTTGGAAGGTGTTGCACATTCAATAATACTTCATCTCAACATATCCTTTCAATATACACCTTCAACAAATGCATACAAACTTGGGGTACATGCTATAGATTCCATTTTTGCTGTGAGGGTATAGCAACGTTGAACGAATCACATCGATTTTAGGAATCTTACTGTTGTTGTATGAAAGCATGCTTGTCTAGTGTTTCCCAAAATTATATAGAGCCATATTTATTATACTTTTATAGTTTGACTTGGATGCTCACTTTTCTTAATTTAGGTTTCTTTCTTAGTAGTATTTTATGCACATATTTATCTTTAAGAAAAGTGCACTATAGAGAAGGGTTCTATATTTTCATTAGGGGAAACTCTTCTAGGTAGGAGGAACTCTATTCCAGGGAGCTTTTGTCATGAATGTTAGGTGCTTTATCCTAGACAGAGTTTCAAGTCCTTGCCTCCTTGACAAAGTCCCTCCTAGACAAGACACTGGTGGATAAAGTTCTAAGTCCCTAAATTTTCTGAACACCCATGTGACCCTAGCTATATAGCCTAAAATCCTTTACATTCCAGTCATCTCTTGGTTATGATTTCATAGAGAGAGCCCTATCTGGTTTAGCAGGGCTAGCTACCAAACCAAAATCTTTGTCTATGGTTACCTCCGTCGATCTCTTCATTAGCCTAGGACATTATGGAGGATAACAGAGGGCATGACAATTAGGGAGTGCCAAGGTGTTCTAGTGAATGTAATGTTACCAAGGCATGGAAAAATGCAATTCTAGTTGTCAGATCATCACTACCAAGGTGTGTTAGGGAATGCTAGTGCATGCTAAGGTGTGCTAGATAGTACGAAGATGTGTCAAACCAGCTAAGATGTGCCAAGTGCTAAGGCATGCCAAGATGTACAAGGGTTCCAAGTCCTTGCCTCCACTTCTTCCATATGATATCCACTTATGACATTTACTTTGCAATATTTGGTGCATTTGATAGTTATAGGTCATTTATAGGTTATAAATGTCTTTAGAGTTTCACTTCTAATTGAGTACTCAACTAAACATATTGATTCTCTTATACATAACTAGTTTTCCCTCCACCCAATTTTCATAACTTCAATAACCATTAGGTAGGGACCTATATCTTTGATGTTTCTTTGTTTGTTTAGAAAATTATTGTTGAGACTTTAATTTATTGAAGTTGTAGAATATACAATTCATGAAGTTTCAAGGTCTAATTTTAAAAAATATAATTCTTTAAAGGGTGCTAGCTCAATGGAAGAGCACCTGCTTTACAAATAGGAGGTTGGTGGTTCTATTCCATCATGCCCTAACATACATATGGAATGGCGACGATAATTTTTTGGTGACGGAGGCTCTTTTGACCATCAATAGCGATGACCCTCAAAGGTCCGTAACCATAAATCATTATTGTTTATATGAAATTTTGATTGTCATTGTCCGTCATTATAGTCATTATTCGTGATGGACATTGAATGTCACCAAAACAACTATAATTCTCGCAATGAAGATTTTCGTGATGGTCAATGAACATCACCATATATATGCACCAATAGTGATGGCCATTAAAGATCCATCACAATAAATCATTATTGTTCATATGAAATGGTGAATGTCATAACACCTATATTTTTGGTGATGCAACCTTTTCTAACATTTAGTTTTTGGTGATCGAGGCTATGGTCCATCACCATTGCTCATATGCAATGGTGACAGTCGCTATCCATCACTATAAATCATTATTGGTGACGAACTTTGAATGTCACTACAACACCTATACTTTTGCCGATGAAAATTTTGGTGACATTGAGTTTTTGGTGACAGAGGCTATGGTCCATCACCGTTGCTCATATGAAATGGTGATGATCATTATCAGTCATTACAAATCATTATTGGTGATATACTTTGTATGTCACTACAACACCTATACTTTTGGCGATGCCACCTTTGGTGATGTTCAGATTTTGGTGACGAATGCTCTTTTGACCGTCACTAATGAGCTTATGGTGACATTTTTCACCCCTCACAAATGTCCTTTTTTCTTGTAGTGTGTTTAAGGTCTTGTTTAACTAATTGATTTTACATTATTGTTTCCAAATTATTTTACTTCTCTTAATATGTCATTCCATTTTGGGCAGTGAGCTCAGTTCTAGGCATGAAAATGTGGATGAAATCCCAGGGTTGCTAGCACATAACTAGGCCAAAGAGTCCCTGGATGCTATTTGGTAGGGCTGCCAAAACATCCAGAGGTCCCTGGAGGCTGGCATGTCCATAGGTTGAAAGCATCCAAAGGGAAAGTTATTAAAAGATTCAATGAAACCGAGGGGAAAGCTACTTGTAGTGTTGTCATGGTTCTCAGCGGTCCTATCACTGATGTGGAAGGTTTGTATGTTATGTTTCCATTGATTCCATTTCCTTAAGGTCACATAGGAGGTTGAATCCAATGATAGTAGCCTCTTGTTTAATCTTTACCCTACTTGGCCAATTACATGGGTAGATGTGGGAGGAGGGTCTTCTAGTACCTGAGAAGGATGGATTTTAATTTCCAACCCAAAAACTCTATTCTTTCTTTTTCTATCGCTCCTAGAAGGGGGACAATACACAAAATAAAATATTTGAAAGGAATTAACAATTACTTGTCGTGACAATAAGGAAAAATCAAAATACATGTATTGGATATCTTTTATGCGTGGAATCTTGTATATGTAAGTTAAAATTTGTAGAGAGGAAAGACACGTGGACTGTAGTTTTATAAGACATGATGACTCATAAGAAAATTTAGTAAGTATAACACACGAGTAACAACCAATGAAACTAAATTTGATTAAGAGTTGGGTGTTAATTTTTTCAACTGCACTAAAATTTCACTTTGGATAGCTCAAATGACCAAGATAATTATTTTATTAGATTCCTCTTTTTGAAAGGACCAAAATGGACATAAAGATGACCCAATTTTATTAAGAAGAAGTTGAGTTATGAATTATTTTATTCATACATGTATTATGGAATAGGCTAGCCCTAACCACATGAGTTACTACATGGGTCAGTGTTAACCACAAGTGACCACTCAGGAAATCCTATAAATAGAAGAGACCGCAATATTATCTGCACACATCTTCTCTTCTATTTTGTCTTGGTTCAGATTGGTTCAACTAAAGGAGTTCACTCAACGGTGCGAAATCATAGGAGAAAGGTTCGATTTGAGTTAGGGTCTTTTGGATCTTGGTCACTGGCATAGAACAAGGTATTCTGGTCCTTGGTAATTGGCATACAAGCCTAGGATGGTGATTATAGAGCCTTATACATTGGCACAAATGCTTATGGGACTGGCTCTGGGTTCAAAGGTAGATCAGAAGGTTTCGGTCCTCCGTTTCTCACACCAGGTAGCCCTCAGAGTGACCCTATCATCTCGGTCTCTTGCACAACTAAACAAGGGTGAAACTTTAGTTTGTCAGTCACTTGCATAGCTCGACTAGGGGGGCGACTTTGGGTCTTTGCATTTGAGTGCCAGAGTCTCACGCATAGAGACCTCCTAAGAGTGACTCTGCAGTTATATTTTCTCACATACTGTATTCCTAAAAGTGACCCAAAAGTTTTAGTCACTCACAAGCAATGTTCATGAGGGCGACCTAATTCAGATCTAGTGTTTTGACATCTTGGCCTCAATTGGCTTCAATGATCAAGTAGATTTGGTTTTTCTCTCTATTGTCATACGGATATGTAGATCAGATTTGTTAGTTTCTAATGCAAACATATGTATTGGGCTCATTGAGAGTTACAACAATACTCAGCTTTGTTTGGCATAGTGAAAACATTATGTAATAGTTGACATTAGTTTGTGATATCAAATTACAACCATCAAAATGAGGGTTATTATTCCTATCATGATTAGATCTGTTTTATGGATGTCATTATTGTTTTATTGCATAAATAAAGTTAGGGATTATTGTACTCTCTTTTGCTGCATCATTTAATGATGATCTAGAAGAATCAGATTGCAAGGGTTTTCCCCGTAGTGGGTTTTTCCTATGTCTCAGACCAATCCTAGTGTCTCTATGTGTGTGCATGATTTCCTCTATTGTCCCTTTTATATCCTACTACATTGATGATAACGGTGATGTTGTTCCTTCCCATGTAATTGCATATATTGATGTATAATGGCATAGATTTGAACAATTTAATGATGAAATGGGGTGAAATTAATGTATTAATGATGAAATGAAACTATCATAGAAAATAACAATGTATTAATGATGAAATGCAACTATCATAGCAAATAATGATGTATTAATGATGAAATGCAATTATCTTAGGAAATGATTATGCTTATTTATTGAACTTCCTATTTGAGCATATGGATGTTTCTAACCTCCTTAATGAGATGTGATGAGTATATCCTTCCTGAGGATCATTTTGAGATGCAGATATGGAAATAGATGAAGAGGTACATGATGAAAAGGTGACAAAGTGTTAAGTGGCATATGTCGAAGGAGTAGGTGCTCAAGTTTTTGAATAACACAAGGTATGTTTTCTTTCAGCTATTGGCTTGGTAAGCTCTAAGGTATGATGACAATGCCTCTTCCTTTAATAGCTCATACATGCATATTAAATTGAATTGGATCTATGTTTTCTATGACAAAAATATGCACCTAAATTTGAACATTTTGACCTTCTTGAATTCTATGAGGCTATCTAATGTTACACTTGATGTTTGGCTAACATCTATGATCTATTTATTGCATATCTTGATCCTTCAAATAAGGCTAGCACCTTGGTTCTAGAAAATGATACTCTTGATACATTTCATGATGGATTTAACATAGAAGGATAGTTCATTGATTCCCAGGAATACATGACTCTACTAATAATGCTTGTGACAAGCATGATGAAAGCATATGGAAAGAGTGTTTGACACTCATATTTTTTTGATAAAGATTTATTAAATGACCTAATCCAATATCATTGGTCATTAAGTGCATATGAGAGGTATACGTGTAAGATTAATATTCCATACCTCTTACAACCTGTGGTCCTGTCTTGATGACATATGGTTAAACTAGATGTAATAACTTGATGGAGCGACTTGGTAGAAAGCTCTATTGTGTTCATAATCCTCGAGATCTTTCTACTAGTTTGAGTCTAAGCCTTTGATGAAATTTTGATGTCATGATGCTGATAGACATATGTTTATGATCTAAGAGATCTGATGTTGCATGACTCTACTAGAGGCATGTTACTTACATGAATGAAGATGAATGATGCAGATCCCCAGTGAGAGAGAGAATCACTTCTCAATATTCTTAGCCTTATTAATATTTTTCTGAAGTACTATTTATGTACATCTAACAATATTGATCTGCAGTCGAGTCTTAGGTCTGAAGCCTTGACAGAAATTAGGGTTTCTATTTCGTTCGCAATCACAAATCTGCGAGATCTTGTCCCTAGTAACACTTATGCTAAGGGCTAGAGTTTTGGCTATTTTTGACCATCCCCTTAATCTTCCTAAGGATGTCTGGACTCTTAATGATTATTTCCCTATGATATTCTTCCATTGTTAACTGATTTCTCAAGGTGTTGAGTTAAATTGTTGATCATATAACAGAGTATCATGCATGAAATGTGATCGTCACCTGGAAGATGTCAATACCACAAATGTATTACATATAATAGCAATATTTTCTAGCAAGAAAAGTTTGAATGTTTTCCTTCACATGAACATGTAAATTGAACTTGTTTTTGAAGATGACTAGCACATATATATGTGTGTGTGTGTGTGTGTGTCACTATGTTTGTGCTACAAGAGTTTGACATGATTTGGAATTATTGGTATATATGAAAAGTGTTTTGACAAGATGCTAAACAATAACTCTCAATTGATGATTGAGATATTCTTTGACTATAGATCTCTCTACGATAACAATTTGTACTAGACCTGATATCTAATGATTTGATTTGATGATTACTGATTTTCCTTGATATCAATACTATGTGGGCATGATGACTTATGTGGGTATTTGGAGATTGGCCTCCTTTTTCTTAGATAAATGGTTGAAGTAATCATAGTTGTGATTTGGCATGAACAATATAACCTTCATGAGTCATCCTTGATGTATGCATTTGCACCTAGTTACATGATCACTTGTATTATGATTATGAGAATGACTTAATCAAGTTTAGATTGAAAATGCATGACTTGTTGGCATGATGAAATCATGATTTCATATGAGCTCCACGTGTCTGTTGGTTGAAAGTATTAATACTATGATAATCACGACTTTGATAATGGTCTTGATCCTGCTTCTAAACTCTTATGAGTTGTCTTTGTTGTTGATGTGTATGTTGTCTTAGAAAGGAATCGTGCTTAGAAAATTCCTATCGATATATGTTTAGATTTGACAACTATCAAATGAAGTTAGGATGATGAGCTCAAAGGTATGGCTTTGATATTGATTATGGTTTTGGTTTTATATCCTGATAATCCACTTGTGACAGGTGATGAGCCTTTCATGATCTAAATTAGAGGGAGATGACTTATGAAGCCTGAAGTGATGTATCATGTCATGATGATTTAATTTATGGAACTTGGGAAAGAAGTTCCACATGGAAAAGATCACTATTAGAAAATGGTGAAATTATTGACTAGGTGGCTGAAAACATTAGTCATCACAACTTTTCCAAGTGAAATACTACAATTAAATTAGAAATATTAAGGGACTCAACTAAAAATGACTAACTTAAATGACTAATTTAGTCCCAAGCTAAAATATACGACTAGCTAATAAATAACACTACTAAAAATGACTAAGGTGAATGACTAATTTAGTCTAGGAAAAAAATACGACTACCCCAAAATAACTACGTTAACACAAATTAAGTGTTTATGTTAGTCATTTTAATTGTGTCACTTCAACAATATAAACTTACAAGTGACAGGGGATTTAAAGGTTATTATAGATTGTATGAATGGTTATACTTCCTTATACACCTCTTTATTAGATCAGAGGATGATTAGAATTATGTATCTTATTAGAATATTTATGGTTATATCCTTCAATCACATTCACAAGGAATTAAATTCAAGGGTTGATAGATTATCGAAAAGTGTGAGTGGGCCAACACCTCATTTTAAAACATGAAATGAGCACCTATATATGTTGCAACAACCTTGCCAACTTATTTAGTGGGTTGCACATCTATTTCACATTTCTTGTTCGTCTTGCAATGTGGTAGTGCGAATGAGAGGTTATGAAATTTGATCAAGGAATGTTCACCCATTATCTTTTATGAAACAAGCAACATAATAACACAAAATGGTTCTCTTAATTATTTTAAAAAATAGATCCATCTTAACTCTGGATCTATCAAGTGCTAAGAGGGATCAAATATTTTGAGATGCAAACCTCTTTTTTTGAGTGAAACACTTCAGGAAAGGTTTGCACCTTGAGAGATTTGATCCCTCTCTCTGCTTGATAGAAAAGGAATTAAGAGGGATCTAGGTTGGTTTTAGTCATGTGCGACCAAGGAAAATCTATCAAATCTATGATTAATTTTACCAATAATAAGTAAACACATCTAATATTAATATAGTTATTTTAAATACGTTAAATATGTACGAGATTAATGTGGTCATTTTAATTTAAAATTTTCTTAGTTAGCTCAGTTTGTTGAGATGATAAATATTGTTAATAAATTTAATGATAAAAAATGATGAAATACAATTTTTGAATCCAAAGTGACAATGTAATAGTGTTGAATGATAGAAAATGTGAATAATAAGAATTCAATAAATTACACATAGTCTTGATTGTGATCAATCTTAAACTATTTTCTTCTACTATTATTATTTTCACCCTTGTTAGTTTTGACTTTTCATATCACTTATATGAAAAGGATAGATGAAATCATAAAACATTTAAATATTTAGCTAGATCTATTGTAGTAAACATCATACTTTGTCTCCTTTGCTCTCCAATATTAATAAATTGAATTACCAAAACACAAAAGTCAATGTACATCGTTAATAAAAAAATTTTACACTAAAATCAATGCACACTGTTAATACAAGCACTATAAAACTAATGTACCATCATGCATCCAATTACATCAAATCATAAATCAACATATAGACTCAAATAAATGCATATAATGCAAGAAATCAAATAAAACTAGAAAGCAAATTCTACCCTAAAATCAATGCATCTAATGCAAACAATCAGATAGGATTACAAATAAACATCTACACTTAAATCAATGCATCTACTGCAAGTAAGAAAATAGGATTAGAAACCAATATCTACACCAAAATAAATACATCTAGTGCAAGCAATAAAATAGCATTAGAAATCACCATCCACACTAAAATAAATGCATGTAGTACATGAAATATTCTTCACTCTCTCCCCCCTCCATGTATATATATATATAAATATATATATATATATATATATATATCCCTCCATCTCTACATTGTCTCTCTATCTCACTCCCCAAACTCACACTCTCTCTTACTCCATATCTATCAATCTCTCTGTCCCTCCCTCCCTCTCTCCATCTCTCTATTCTTCCCTCTCTTCACCTTAGATCAATATCTCTCTCCCTTTGTCTCTCTATATCACCCCCAAAACATACACTTTATTTATCCAATCTATCTACCTATCCATCCATCCTTCTCTCCCCCTCTCTTTGTTCCCCTTCTCTCCATCTCCCTCACTTCTCTCTCTCTTTCCTCCTTATCTCCTTTCTCACTCTCTCTCCATATTCCTTATCCCTCCCTCTATCTCTCTTTGCCTTTCTCTCTTTATGAATTTCTTCTTTCATTCCTCTCTCTCCCCCTCCAACTTCATCTCTCTTTCCCTCCCTCTCTTCACTCTCTCACACCCGATCTCTTCCTTCTTCTCTCTTCCTTTCTCTCCCAACTCTCTCTCTCTCTCTTCACCCTCCAACTTTGTTATTATACCCCTCCCTCTCTCCTTTTGTCTCCTTCTCTCCCCCATT